>JAHWFP010201883.1:0-24910 GCA_023313725.1 Lithobius niger | reverse complement strand
AACCGTTAACAGGGGAAGCCTTTAAATCGGCCCACTTCTGGTTCAAAGAATGAACCCTGTATTGTATAGCCCATGAAAGTGACTGCAAAGACGTTAACAGGGAAGCCTTTGAATCGGCCCACATCTAAGTTCAAAGAATGAACCCTGTATTATATAGCCCATGAAAGTGACTGCAAAGACGTTAACAGAGGACCTTTAAATTAAGTTACAATCAAACACTTAGTCTAACTACAACTTCGACAATTTGTTAGGAGGCATACGAGTAGACTTGGTTTAGCCTGTTACCCCTCTCCTTGTTAGGTTTTCTACTGGTTATGTCAATAGCTTTCGGCTGTGTATTGGTTTGTTGACCAAAATAAGGTCAGATATGTGCACAAATAACCAATGTGTTGGCGTGCCTTACCCTTTACACCGTGTGTTCGAAAAGTAAGGGATCACTGGCTGATATACCCGGTGTTCGTGCTAATATATTGTGGGTTTTTCTCTTTGTTCATGCTGTGAAAACCCCCAGTACATCAACTCAAACATCGGGTATATTACCCGGGTGACCCCTTACTTTTGGGACATCCGGTATTGCTTCTTTCATTCCTTATATTAATAGGTCGACCGTAGGTAAAAATATTTCTTAAAAAATATGGAAAATCGCTCGTAATGTTTTTTAGCCCTGTAGTAAATAACTTGACGTAAGCTTTATTGTTGAACTTAATTATTCTCTTGTGAATCATTTTAGATGGCACAGTTGGGTGAGATGAGTATTGCTGGTCTCGAAGTAGCAAGACTGCGTCAGTTAGCCAAATCACTGGCAAGTAAGAGGACGAAGGAGAAAAGTGACCTACAACTCGTTTGTCAGGACAGAGAGTTCTACGCTCACAAACTTGTTCTTGAAACTGCCAGCCCTTATTTTGAAGCTATGTTCAACAGCGACTTCGAAGAGGCCAAGTCAGGAAAGGTTACATTTGACCAGATGAACCCTGAAACTTTGGAGGCTATTTTGGAATTTATCTATTTCGGAAAAGTACAACTAATAATGTCAGAAGACGGCTTAAAGGAAATTGTGGCAATATCTCATCTAATGCAACTGCATGAGTTGTTTAAGTATTGTTGCAATGTCCTGGCCAATATTACACAGTTGACTGTGGATAATTTCTTTGCATTTTTTCTTTTAAATGAAAAGTATGAATATGAATGTGATGTGTTGACAATGAAGCTTAAAAGGTTTTGGGTTTATCATGATAGTAAACTAGTAGACACTAAGGATTTCTTAGAATTATCTAGTACTGAACTAGGAGAACTAGTGAATTTCTTAAATTGTAAAGTTCTTAATCTAGATGCTCTTGTTGGAGGAGTAGTAGTGTGGATTTGTCATGATTTGGAAAACCGGGAAACATTTTCAGGTCATCTCTTTAAGTGTTTTGATGGAAAACATTTGAGCAAAGAGCGTCTTACTCTACTACTCCAAGACAAAGATGTAATGAATTCCGCACTGATTTCAAGGGAACTAAAAGAATTAAGTGTTGTGGTTTTCAAATCTGGCACTGATGTCTGGTTAGAAAAATTATTGCCAATAGCAATGTCTGCCCTGGACGACTACACTGACACTGACAATGATAATGACAATGACACTGACAATGACAATGACACTGACATTTCTTTGGAGTAGTGACTTAGATGACTTTGGTCAGAATTTAGTCTCTCTATGCCAAAGCATTTGTGTACAACAGTTGGATCTTTGCAACATGACGTGGCTTTTACCTCGAAGGACAGATTCAATTATTAGTAATGCTCCTTTTGAAATATGTCAACACAAACATTTTCTAAACTTTTTAAAATATGATGGAGATGTTTCTTTCGATTTACACAATAATAGTTTTGTCTCAAGTAGGTCGTACGAGCTTCCAAAGCCTTTTAAAGCTTGTTATATTAAACAGCACTTTTACAGATTTGTAACACAAAAATGTATAATGAGAGTGTTCAGTCGTAGAGAAGATTGCGAAGAATGGAGTGAGCTTAGTTCCTTACAGCCATCTGGTGAAATTAAATCTATATGAACATCAGCTGATCACATCTACATTAATGCTAATCATCCCATCAATTCTCGTTTTACTTATTTTTTTTCTACAATTTCAATCCAGCGTACGATAGTGCATGGCATGAGTTAGGGTTGCATGATTTGTCACTGGGCAGCCAATTATTTGTACTAAACAGTTGTCTTAATATGCTGACATTTAATTCATCTGGACACGACAGGAAGCAAACTGCCCTAAACCACGATAAAAGAACATTTGTCGATGTTAGGAATTTCAGTTGGCCAAACACCGAGCGAACAGACTTGTGGGTTAGTTTGTCTTAAAACCCTAGCTGTGCTTTTGTTTTTCTCAAGCAAGGAAGAACCCTACCTTCCGAAATATTATTGTAAATCCGGTACTGGAGAGTGGAAAAAATTACCAGCACCCCAAGGAAAGCATGCTTTCACAGAATGGAAAATGGTTTACTCCAGGGGTGCGTAAAATTCTTACTGGACAAAATTTCCCACAAAACTGTCCTACAGATTTTTCCAATTTCCGCAGCCTTTCACCAACATTGGACGTCGTCCGTTATAAATTAACAACAAAAACTGTTTCAGGGTGTAGTTGAGAATCAGAGGTTGTGCATTCGAGGAGGCATTGCAGCGGCACACCACACAAATCATGTCCGAGATGACGAGGGATACATCACAATCTACAAGCCTGCTTGTTGAACCTTCAGGTCGTCACAATATCATTCAGGGAGACGATTACCCAGACGACTGCACAGACCATGCTTCAGTTAGATTGATTACCCTGCTAACAAGGACTCCATCCGGCAATGTCTTGCTGCGGTCCTCCCACTTGGACTTTCTGGCTCCACCGTTGATCCATTGACTCATTCTTCTCGGTAACACAAAGCAAAAAATCAACCCCTAATCCCACAATGAATGCACCGAGCACATCCTCCGTACCAACTGTCGCCGAACCTGTGCCGAGTAAGGACAAGTCGCTTGGATCTTTTGATACCGTACCACCAAATGTGACATTGCGTAGAAAACAACGAAAGAAGGTAATTGGCAATGGACGTACTCTACCCCCCCTCTGCTGAAGGCCCGCTCAACATACCTAATTTGCAAGATCTGAGCCAGTCAGTCTCCGATCTCTGTAACACAAAAAACCTCAGTCATGAGAACGATTTACGTCAATCACAGGCCAGCCTAAATCCTGTTCCTGAACATCCAGGTGAGTCTGAAGTAACAGGACAATGGAGAGAGCAAACCATCATTGTTGGCGACTCACATACGCGCTCGCTGAGGGGCAGTGACAATCCAAAATCGCTAACATGGTCATGGCCAGGAATGCGGGCCAATGAATTACTTCCAAAACTTCCAGAGATTGTGCAAACTACTGAAAATAACTCTTCCTTCATACTTTGCATTGGCTCTAAATGTTGGCCTTGATCCACCAAACGAAATCATTAACAGTATGTCACAGTTAGAGACTACAATACGCCAATTCAGGCCACAAAGTAAAATTACCTTTGTCGCTCTTTTCCCAAGCTTGGGAGTCCGCAACTTCCGGATTGATGGTGAAGTCTGTCATATAAACAAACTTTTGCGTCAACTATGCATATCATCGGGATACAACTTCATTTCAATTGATCATCAGTTGTGAGCCGATCGGACCTTGCTATCCAGAGACGGTCTACATCTTATTCGCAGAGGCAAGAATACACTGCAGGAAGCCTTCTCCAAGATGCACTCCACCCAGGAAAACTAGAACATTTAACGGGAACATTTCTCACTAGCACCCATCAAAATTGCATGCCTGCTGCAAAATCTCTTAGGTGCCTTTTGATCAATGCTCGAAGCATGGTGCAAAATTTAGCAGCCTTCAGTTCTTTGTTAGCCGCTAATATGTATGAAATTTTCTTTGTTGTCGATACTTGGCTTGACAACACCATAACGGATGCTATGATTACTTGCCCATTCCCTTATGAGGTTCGACCGTGGCTCCCACGGAGGTGGGGTAGCGGTTATTTACCGGTGTGGCTTAAAATTGGTTAGGGAGAATTTTAATGCCAACGTTGAGGCTCTCATCATCCAGCTACCGGAGGAACAGCTCAACATCATTGTTTGCTATCTACCAAACAGCCATATCGAATCATCAATTAATGAAATGTGTACCTTCATCGCCAAATTCTTAAGGCCAACCCTCTCCAATTTGGTTGTGGGCGATTTTAACTTGTCATCTGTAAATTGGAATGTCATGTCCGCGAGTGATAGGCTTCACCGTCTGATGTTTGACAGCTTTACATCCCACGGTTTAACTCAGCTGGTCACTGAACCAACTCGAGGAAATAATATTCTTGATCTTATTTTTACAGACAACGAACGGTTAGTGTTCAGTGTCCAGGTGATTGATCATCTGGGAACTAGCAACCACTGTATTCATTTAACATTCACTCTGCAACCTCCTGTTCTAAACGCATGGTAACGAAGCCAGGTAAAATCGATTTTGAACAGCTGCATTCTAAGCTTACTGCAGTAGACTGGCAAACTGTAATGGCCCAAAACTGCGTGACAGTTGTGCAGGCTTGGAATGGCTTCCTTCGTGTCCTCAACGAAGTGGTTTCGGAGTCCCGTTTACCTCCAATTTTAACGGTCTCTAGGTGAGTTCAGCTTCCGAGAGCGCTCACTCATCTCAGGCATAAAAGCTGAAACTCTGGCGTAAACATAAAAATAACCCTACGGTGGATAGCATCAGGGTCTACAATGAATGCAGCCATATCTATACTAAAACAGTCAAAGAATGGCATTCTGCTAGCGATTTGGCTGCCATTTCTGAGGGTACATTGTCTGCCCTCTTCCGCCTCTATCCTGAAAAGACGAAAATCTCTAGGACTCTGCCACCTCTTAGAATTGCAAACGGCTTTGAAACTTCGAAAGTCGATAAGGCAGATTTACTGAATTCCGTCTTCTCACATAATGGTGTGGTCGATAATGGATGCTCTTTACCATTTCCTGTTGAGTGCCACACTCCACGCTTTAGCTCAACTTTTGCTGTCAACTTCAGCCCTGAATCGGTTAGGCATGCCATGAATAAACTGAGGCCAAGTTACTCTGTGGGACCAGAAGGGTACTCCGCTTTTTTTTTTACAAAAATCTGAGCGATGTTCTGTGTTTTCCTCTGGCTTTCATTTTTCGTTTATCGCTGCAAGAAGGCATACTCCCACCAATTTGGAGCACTGCAACCGTCATACCAATCTTTAAGAAGGGTGACGCGGCTGACCCGGGCAACTACCGCCCAATTGCTCTTACGTCTGTGCCATGTCGAATCATGGAATCTATCGTTCGAGATAGAATGTTGGCATTCATCGACTCTGAAAACCTTTTAAATGATGACCAGTTTGGATTTTTGCCTGGTCGATCGACCACTTTGCAACTGTTGTGCTGCCTCGATCGATGGACTTGTGCAATGGATATTGGCATACCTACTGACGTCATTTATTTTGACTTTATGAAGGCGTTTGAGTCGGTCGTTCATTCCAAACTGTTGCTGAAGTTGGCCCATTTGGGATTTGATGGGCCCCTCTTCTGCTGGATCGCTGCATTCATCAGCGGTCGTTCGCAAAGGGTCTTGGTGGGTCACTCGTTCTCCTCTGAGGTGGAGGTTGTCAGTGGAGTCCCTCAGGGTTCCGTATTGGGACCTCTCTTATTTGTAATTTTTCTTAATGATCTTACTTGTAAAAAAGACAACATTTACCAATCCAAATTTGCTGATGACCTGAAGCTGGACTCAGCGATAATTGATGTGAACAATGCTTTAGCTCTCGTGTCTGAGGTAGCCTACGTTTCGGATTGGGCCGATGATTGGCAACTCCCACTCTCCATCACTAAGTGCCAAACTATGCACTTTGGGAGAACCATCATCGACGTTTCTTACGGCATCAACAACCAGCCTCTTCCATTTATTACAGGGGTCAGGGACCTCAGTGTGTGGTTCAGCAATGATTTAAAATTTAGTCTGCACTGCCGTAAAATTACCGCTGCAGCCTATTGCCGTCTAGCAGTGGTGAATCGTTGCTTTTCTTACAGTAACCGGGAAGTCAAGGTTTGGGTCAACAAGGTTTTTGTCAGACCAATCTTGTAATATGCCAGCCAAGTTTGGTCGCCAGTTCTGTTGGGCGACATTGAGCAGGTTGAGGCAGTTCAACGAAAATTTACAAAATCGCTGCCTGGAATGCGCAATCTTACTTATGCCGAGAGGATTCGGCAGCTAAAACTTGAATCACTTGAATTGCGACGACTTAAGTTGGATCTCATTTTGGCATTTAAAATCTTGCATGGATTAGTTCGGGCAAATTTGCCATTCTTCGACCTGAATGTGGTTGGACGAACTAGAGGGCATTCTTTCAAACTGCAAATTCCCAAATTCCGTTTGGAGTGCAGACGACACTTCTTTTCGGTGCGAGTTATTGGTGCTTGGAATTCGCTTCCTGAAGCAACTGTTACCTCAACGAGCGTGGATGCCTTTCGTCGTCATCTTAATCAACTTAATTTAACAAAATTTTTACGACGTTTTTAACATTCGGGTAATTTTTGACAACGTTCCCCTGTGGTCTTACAACCAGTCACATTCTTTCTTTAGTGGGGCCGGCAGTTAGTGATCACACTGATCCTTGCCTTCCCCGTTGCTCCTGCAACAAAATGTTTATTATATTATTATGTAGGCTAGCCATTTTTTTTTAGTGAATTTAGTGAAAAACAATTTTATTCCTCTGGTACATTTGTGTAACTAAAACCGATTTCATACGAAATCTTCCATTTGTTAACAGCCAAAAATTTAGTCAGTTGATTGTTGTGTTCATTTGAAAAATTTAACTCAGATCTGGAATTTGTACAGGTTATTTTATCTGAATAAAACGCTTGTTATCCACAAAAAAGTTGTGGTAATCTGAAAACTTAAATCGGAAATTGGCATTGTGAAGCTGATTTTATTTGCATGCGACTTATGCTATTCATGTATAAAAAAAGTAATTGTGGTAATCTTAAAACTTCCACTCAAATCTGGAATTTGTGGATGAGTTTATTTTCTTAAAACACTATGTTGTTCATGTACGAAAAAAATGTTTTTTAAATTTGAAAACTTAACCGCAAATATCGAATTTATCAAGGTGATTTTATTTGCATAACACACTCAATCATGCAAAAAAAAAAGGTTGTTATAATCTGAACACTTTAACCCAAATTCGCAATTAATATTGGTGGTTTTATTTTCATGTTTTTCATGTATAAAAAGTATTTGTAGTCTGAAAACTGTATCCCAAATCCGGAATTTGTAGAGGTAGTTTTATTTGCATAAAACACTGTTATTCATGTAAAGAAAAGTCCTCTTTATTCACGCAAAAAAAACTGGTTCGGAATATTATTTTTAACTTGTAATGTTGAACCATACCTTCAGTTAAAAGAATCTGCATTCAAATTGAGATATTCATTAATTTTGTATGATGCTCCACATGAAATAGACTCAAATGGCTTTATTCCCTTTCTGTTTGCCATTTCCTGGCTATAAATACCAGGGATTCAATAATCATTAATTTTGCACACAAAAAAAAATACAAAAAAAGACAACGTTTTTACTTGATTTAAATAAATGCTTTTTTGTTTGGATTTAAATCAGATTTTTCTTCAGGTGTATTTTAAAAGCTGCAGACAGCTATGGAAAGGATTTCATATTTAAGAAAAATGAGGGTTTAGTCGGCTATTATTGCAATAGTGCACTTTATTTACAGTCAAGCTTTTAACTTGGACTTAGTTTCCTTCGTCGTTTTTGTTTCACTGCTTAAAAATATTTGGATGTGTACCAAAACCATTTTAAAGTTTTGATCCAAATATTGAAACTACTCTCTCTACATCGGCAGTGGATGCAGTTGCAGTAACACTGTTCTACGACACTGACCACCTCTGCTACTGTCTAGAAGGGTCACTTACTTTACGGTAAGTGCTTTGACGTTCAACTTTTTTTTATGGAAAGGAACACTCTCTTTCAATTTCGTTATAAATTTAAGTTTTCTTTTTCTATTCTGGTAGTAAAACTTCAATTTATGCGTAGACACTGCATCAATTTTATTGTTTATTTTTAAATGATTTCAATCGATTTGTTATTGATGGTTTAATCATTTAATAATTTTGTGATAAATTATTGCAACTCTGACAAATCCATTCAAAAATGTTGTGGTTACAATACAAAGCATGTTAGTTGTAGCTAGTTGGTTTTCAGTACGACGAACGGTTGAAACCTTGCATGGATTAGTTCGGGCAAATTTGCCATTCTTCGACCTGAATGTGGATGGACGAACTAGAGGGCACTCTTTCAAACTGCAAATTCCCAAATTCCGTTTGGAGTGCAGACGACACTTCTTTTCGGTGCGACTTATTGGTGCTTGGAATTCGCTTCCTGAAGCAACTGTTACTGTTTCTTTGGTAAACCGTTATTTTTTTTTTTGGGGGGGGGGGGGGGATTTAAGGTTTAATGGCGAGACTGAGGTTGGCGCTAATGACCAACCTCAGTCACAGTGCAGTGGTCCGGGTTGCCACTGCACCACACATTACAGAGATATTATTCAAACCCCTAATCTAAATCTTGTCATACATCTGTACCTCCTGCAAAAATTGAAAAACACCGGACAAGAGGACAGACTTATCGCCCAATTGACGCACAATGTCATGCGGAAGATGGAAACGACGACGAAAACCATCAAGATGGCAACAATCAACAACCGTTATTTGGACCGTTATTCGTGACTTTTCACGTAAATTGAGTAAAATCGTTGGAAAACAATACAAAAGTGAACTAGGGGCCAATCACGGCTCTGATCGTAAAAAAATGAATAAATTTCAATTTACTTAAATAGATTTCAGTGCACAACAAACAATGCAAAATTTGTACACTGCGCAATTTATAAGACAATAAGAGTATGTCTCAGAAGTCCCGTACCAGGTGAAATACATCCTTAAGATTTGGATATGGGCTGCTCATAATAGCATGCTCGTATAGGAAGTCACTTACGGCAAATCTGATGATGATCTTAGAGGTCGTGTTCAAGGTCATCCAATTCGTATATTCTAATTTACGCAAGATAGGGGTATAAAGTAAATTAGAAAGTTGTGGAAATCGCAGTACTAATTCAACAAAGAAAGCACAACAAAATTCGTATGCAAAACAAGCTAGATATTGGCGAAAGAAGTTGGTTGTTGCAGAGAAGCCATCCATGGGGCAGCAGGAAATACAGAAATAGCTGAACCATCAAACGAAACCGTAACGACGGTAGTATTCCTGCCGGGTTTCGGTATACTGTAAAGCGAACACTAGTGGCAGATTTAAGGCAAAGAGCCCGGGTAGCCAAGCCTGGACAAAAAATCTAATGCCTATTTTTTTGGGCTGTTAGATGCCGCTCTTAACCTGCATATTCACTATTTTCATCCAAGAGCCCCCAGATAATAGTGCCAGAGGCGATAATTCGTACAATTCTGTCTTTTTTCTTTTACTTTTTTTTTCTTTTCCTCTGATAAATGCATGCAACAGACGTGCCAATTAGGCCAATGTCACATTAACCGTTTACGCACTCGACAGTACTCAACATGGGGGGGGGGGGGGAGGAAATTGAGGCTTAGTGGCGCATCGACAGCGATTTCATTAGTGCCAATCAGTCACAGTGCTGTAAGTTTGCCGCGAAGTCAGTAAGTTTGTAAGTCGAAGCCATGGCGCCAGGAGGAGAGAGGGACAATTTTGCTAGGTAATTCCCATCGGAAATTCCTAGGATCTTTTAAATGCCACAATCGAACATTAGCACGAGGCATCACAGAGCCCTTCTCTTTCCGAAAATACCAGAGGTGGTTGAGGTCAGGATCGAACCCAGGACCTCTTGTGCATGAAATGGTCGTGCTAACAATTTGGCTACCTTGCCTCATAAACAGTCACGGTGCAGTAGCTCGGCTTAATCAATAGGTTAATTCTGCGTAAGTGTGGAGTCCAGGTAGTAAGAAGCAGATATGTCAACATAAACCATCTCCCCCTCCCCTCCCCAATCCCCTCACACTAACGTAGCATCCTGACTTCAAAATTCGACTAAAATTCCCAAATTCGACTAAATGGAAATGCGGTGAACCAGTCGAAGTCGAACAGAGGCTGGCGCATCACACTGGAACGAAACAACATGGTTAACAAACTTATACAACGAGCCCATTGTTGCCACTTGTGTGTTTTTTTTTCCGCCCTTTTTTCTACCAGCTGAAGTATTGCTGCTCGATTCCGAATTGCTTCTTATAGTCCAGTCCCTGGCCTATACTGCCGTAGGAATTTTGGAGTGGACGGATGAAACCTGTTACAGGGGTCAGGTACATTATAGTAGATTTAAAAAAAAAAACAGAAGTAGACATCTGAGAAACTTCATTCGAATTTTCCAGCTCCAACTTTCCAATATGGCCGTTTTTTCGATGAAATTAAACATACCTTTATGCTTTCAACTGTGCTATAGGATTCCAAAGAGTTACATCGGCTTCTGGATGATTAAAACATGTTTGTAATCAAGCCACCTGCACAATGATACTAAATTTATGTAAATGTGTCGGCCGAAAGTGGTTAAAAAAATACGGTGTATGAAATCGATACAAAATCTACTACTTGCATAAAAAACTTACAGAGGTTAGCAGTAAATTCTTTTCGAAACAATTAAACAATATGGAAAGAATAAATCTCCCATCTTTCAGAAAATCCTAAGTATGTCCATTTCAGGCTATTAGACGGCTCCCGAGAGCACTTTGAATTCGGAAATCACAGCACGCTTCCGCCGCTATGCCATTACCTCTTCACCTTTAAATGGAGTTAGGACAATCCGTATCTAAGTTAAACGAATTCGGTTAGGGCTGATGGAAGGACTAGATCCCCACTTTCAGAAAATCCTAACTATGTCTATTTCAGGCAAGAGCACTTTGAATTCGAAAATCACCTTACGCATTTACTGCTATTCCATTACTTCTTCACCTTTAAATGGGCTTAGGACGGTCCATATCTAAGTTAAACGAATTCAGTTAGGGTTGATGGAAAGAATCGATCATCACCTTTCAGAAAATCCTAAGCATGTTAATTTCGGGCTATTAGAGAGTTCCCAAGAGCACATTAAATTCGAAAATGACCTTACGATTTGCCACTATGCCATTTCCTCTTCACCTTTAAATGGACTTAGGACGGTCCGTATCTCAGTTAAACGATTTTGGTTAGGGTCGATGGAAGGAATATATCACCACCTTTAAGAAGAGCCTAAGTATGTCCATTTCGGGCGATCAGAGGACTCCTGAGAGCACTTTGAATTCGAAAATCACCACAGGCTTTCGCCGATATTCCATTACCTCTTCACCTTTAAATGGGCTTCGGACGATCCGTACCTAAGTTAAACGATTTCGGTTAGGATTGATGGAAACAATAGATCACCATCCTTCAGAAAATTCTAACCATGTCCTTTTAGGGCTGTTAGAGGGCTCCCGAGATCACTTTGAATTCGAAAATCACCACACACTTTCGCCGATATTCCATTACCTCTTCACCTTTAAATAGACTTCGGACGGTCCGTGTCTAATTTAAACAATTTTGGTTAGGGTTGACGGAAAGAATAGCTCACCACCTTTCAGAAAATCCAAAGCATGTCCATTTCAGGCTATTAGAGGGCTCCCGCGATCACTTTGAATTAGAAAATCACCACACGCTTTTGCCGCTATGCCATTACCTTTAAATGAGCATATGATGGTACCTTTTTAATAAATACAGATGCAAACATATTTACGTGGCCTTTTGGACTTATATGTCAGACTGACTGAGCGGGAAATCGAACACACGACCTTTGAAACAAAAGACCGAATTCCTACCGCTGTGCTATACTCGCACGGCCTTTTTCAAGAGTCAAATAAATATGCATGCAAACTTATTTACATTGCATTTTGGACTTATATGTCAGACTGACTGAGCGGGGAATCGAACCCACGACATTTGAAACCAAAAGCCGAAGTCCTACTGCTGAGGCCGTTACAGTATGGCTCAGTGGTAAGACTTCTGCCGTTGGTTTCAAAGGTCGTGGGTTTGATTCCCCGCTCATGCATTCTGACATATAAGTCCAAAATGCAACGTAAATAAGTTTGCATCTACATTTATTTGACTCTTGAAAAAGGCTGTGTCAGTATGGCACGCGGTAGGAATTCGGCCTTTGGTTTCAAAGGTCGTGGGTTCGATTCCCCGCTTAGTCAGTCTGACATATAAGTCCAAACTGCAACGTAAATAAGTTTGCATCTGTATTTATTAAAAATGTACCGTCATACGCTCATTTAAAGGTGAAAAGGTTATGGCATAGCTGCAAAAGCGTGTTGTGTTTTTCGAATTCAAAGTGATCTCGGGAGCCCTCTAATAGCCTGAAATGGACATGCTTTTGATTTTCTGAAAGGCGGTGAGCTATTCTTTTTATCAACCGTAACCAACATCATTTAAATTAGATACGGAACGTCCGAAGGCCATTTAAAGGTGCAGAGGTAGTGAAATATCGACGAAAGCGTGTGGAGATTTTCGAATTCAATGTGATCTCGGGAGCCCTCTAAAAGGCCGAAATAGACATGGTTAGAATTTTCTGAAAGGTGGTGATCTATTGTCTCCGTCAACCCAACCAAAATCGTTTAACTTAGATACGGGCCGTCCGAAGCCCATTTAAAGATGAAGAGGTAATGGAATATCGGCAAAAACGTGTGGTGATTCACGAATTCAAAGTGCTCTCGGGAGCCCTCTCATAGCCCGAAATGGACATACTTAGGCTTTTCTTAAAGGTGGGGATCTAGTCCTTACATCAACCTTAACCGAAATCGTTTAACTGAGATACGGACCGTCCTAAGTCCATTTAAAGGTGAAGAGGAAATGGCATAGTGGCAAAATCGTATGGTCATTTTCGAATTCTAAGTGCTCTTGGGAACTCTCTAATAGCCCAAACTGGACATGCTTAGGATTTTCTGAAAGGTGGTGGTCGATTCTTTCCATTAACCATAACTGAATTCGTTTAACTTAGATACGGACCGTCCTAAGCCCATTTAAAGGTGAAGAGGTAATGGAATAGCGGCAAAAGCGTTGGTGATTTTCGAATTCAAAGTGCTCTTGCGACCACTCTAATAGCCCGAAATGGACATAATTAGGACTTTCTGAAAGGTGGGGATCTAGTCCTTCCAATCAACCCTAACCAAAATCGTTTAACTTAGATACGGACCGTCCTAAGCCCATTTAAAGATGAAGAAGTAATGGCATCGTGGCGGAAGCATGCTGTGATTTTCGAATTCGAAGTGCTCTCTGTAGCCCTCTCATAGCCCGAAATGGACATACTTAGGCTTTTCTTAAAGGTGAAGAAGAGGCATAGTGGCAAAATCGTAAGGTCATTTTCGAATTCAATGTGCTTTTGGGAACACGTGCTTAGAATTTTCTGAAAGGTGGTGGTCGATTCTTTCCATCAACCATAACTGAATTTGTTTAACTTAGATATGGACCGTCTTAAGCCCATTTAAAGGTGAAGAGGTAATGGAATAGCGGCAAAAGGTAAGGTGATTTCGAATTCAAAGTGCTCTTGCGACAACTCTAATAGCCTGAAATGGACATACTTAGGATTTTCTGAAAGATGGGGATCTAGTCCTTCCATCAACCTTAACCGAAATCGTTTAACTTAGATACGGATCGTCCTAAGCCCATTTAAAGGTGAAGAAGTAATGGCATCGCGGCAGAAGCGTGCTGTGATTTTCGAATTCAAAGTGCTCTTGGGAGCCCTCTAATAGCCGGAAATGGACATACTTAGGATTTTCTGAAAGGTGGAGATCAATTCTTTCCGTATTGTTACATTCTTTCGAAAAGCACTTACTGCTAACCTCTGTAAGAGTTTTATGCAAGTATTGTACGATTTTGTATTGATTTGCATACACCGTGTTTTTTTAACCACTTTTGGCTGACATATTTACATAAATTTAGTATCATTGTGCAGGTGGCTTGATTACAAACATGTTTTAATCATCCAGAAGCCGATGTAACTCTTTGGAATCCGATCGAACAGGTGAAAGCATGAAGGTATGTTTAATTTCATTGTAAAAACGGCCACATTGGAAAATTGGGGCTGGAAAATTCGGATGAAGTTTCTCTGATGTCTACCTCTATTTTTTTAAATCTACTATAATGTACCTGACCCCTGTAACAGGTTTCATCCGTCCACTCAAAAATTTCTACGGCGGTATAGGCCAGGGACTGGATCATTAGGCTATCCAGGGAAATGAGAACTTCAATGAAAAATGAGGGAATGAGAATTCAGAAAATTGCATCCGTGTAAGTGCTGTTGTGCTTTACCAATCATATACGTTACGTAAAGCACAACAGCACTTAAACAGATGCAATTTTCTGAATTGTACATTTGATTATTTCAATTGAAAATCACCAATTTATATCCGTGTACATTTTAACGAGTAATATGAAACTTCAACCATATACCCCCCTTTTTTACGCACACTTGACTTTTTTGTTTGTGTATGTTTTGTTTGGAATGAAGACCGATTAATTTCGTTTGTTGGAATTTCAGGTAAATGATTCGTAATCTGCAAAGTTACTCAATCCGAGCAAACCCGGGTACTTCTGTTAGTTAATTATAAAATTAAAACGAAGTAATGGTTATAGCATGGATTTTGCATCAATGGGCCGGTATAAGTGATTTAATGCACACTTTTGGTGAAGCGACGTACGAGGAGCTGTGCATTCACTTATACCGGGCGATTCTTGCAAAATCCATGTTATTATTACCATACTTTACATCCTTTTGAAATGAGGTATTTAATGATTTTTCTGCATTTATTGTACCATTAGGGCGCGTTCATAAATTACGTAACACTTTATTCTAACAATTTAGACTCCCCCCCCTCCCTCCTCGTAACGCCAATATAACACTGTATAGTATAAAACTGTATAGTTTGTTTTTATGAATTCTTTTTTGTTGGCTGCACACAGTTGGCTACCTGGAGGCGTAATGACCAGTAATTAAAAAAAATAATAATAAGTCTTTAAAAACAGAAAAACAGTTAAGCTAAAAGAATTTGCATACAATATTTAAAAAAATTAGCGAAGAATAATTTTGCGAAATTTAGTATGTTACGTAGCATGTCGCTCTATAAATGTCGTCGTACCCCCTCTTCCACCTCATAACTGATGGTAACACGTTTGGTCAACACCGCCCGCCCCCCTCCCCGATTTATAGAACGTATTCTTTGGGATCATTAAGGATGCACGAGATCTGCTCATTGTTTAGATTTGATGTTGGTGCGAAGTGTAAGGTAGTCGCAGGTGCTGGCTGCCATCATATGTCGTTAAACGAGTTAGGCCTAGCTGTTATTCGGTTCATCACGAAATGTCATTGGATTGGGCATTGCGGCCATTTCCAATTATTAGTGATGGTCGAACATTCACTGTTTCACTGTAATCAACTATTTCGTATTCGTATCCGTTGCAAATTTGAAGGACATCGCATATCGGCAAGCATAATTTTGAAATGGCGGCCTAATTTAAAGATGGTGGCCCTCATATATTAACAACGACGATGGTACATTTATTGTTTCATATGATATCAACGAATAGCTAGATCGTCTATGTGTATAATCTGAAGAAATCGGGATTTTGCCAGAGGCAGACGCAGGTTAGAAACACAGTTACAGTAATATGGAGACTGAAGGAGTGCAAGAAAGAGCAGGAATTGACCTTGAAACTTTAGTTATCTTATCACATCAACAAAAGTGTGCGCGATAAGTGTGGAGTATAAGTCACCCACCTTTGTTACAACAATGGTGAGAACCCTCACCATTGTTGGAAGTTGCTAGGCTACGGGATTTAGAATGCACACTTACAACAATGAAAACGACAAAAGTATGGTAATAAGTTGTGGTTATTGGCATACTTTTGCAACAATGGTCCCTCTATACGTGATTTATTGTGATAGTTTTGTTCTTCCGAGGCTTAGCCGAGGCGTAAGCCGAGCCGTTATGAGCCGAGGAAGCAAAACTATCACAATAAATCCCGTATAGAAGGACCATTCTTACAAAAGTATGCCAATAACTAATTTATCACTATAACTACTTTTTGTTCGTTTGTGCGATGAATTCGAGTTATGTCATTTTTCTTGGTATCGTCCATTGTTCTTCTCGTTTGTGTTCCAACAATCGTTGGCCGACATGTTATTATAACAATGGCGTTATAGTTCATTGTTATAAGTGTAGCAAAAGTTATTTTTTCTTACACTTATAACAATACGAACGCTGACGGGATAACACAGGATCTGTAAAAGTGTGTCAGTAAGTGATTTTTTCAAAGGGTTTAACGAGCGTTTAACGAGTGATTTTTTGTGACACTTGCAACAATGCTGTCTTACAACAATGCTGTATCCATAATGCTGTATTCAATTTATTGCTGAGTTTTATAACAATGAAAACGAAAAAAGTATGGTGACAACGACTGAACCCTTCGTTCTGTTGGGGGCACTGAAAAGTACGACTAAACTGAAGTCCACAACACTTGAATTTGATTTAAAACTGAAACGCTTATTACTTGAAGGATTCCAAAAGTGGATCCATTTTTCACATTTAAACTGCATTTTGTCTAAAATTTAATAAAGTGGCTATTATACGTTTAAAAGCCGGTAGAATGATCGAAAGTACACGAACAAAGTCCAAGCTATTTTCTAAGTCTTGGGCTACATGCAGACTTTTCCTCCAACTTGCACTTTGAAAGTATTTTAACTTAAACATAATCTTGAACGACCTTGTAAAAAGAAGTTCTTCTAAAACTACAACTCTTACTGTTAAAGAACCATTTCTGTTTGGAGGAATTTGTCTTTGGTTGTAGTTTCTAATGTTAGGGATTATGTATTTCCGCAATGAGTGCTGCAGCGCAAGCGAGGCCAGCATTTTACGCAGAAGCGATTCTTTTTTACATGCAGTTCTTTTTAGACGCACTTTTGACAATACTTTAAGTTTTAGCCATATGTTAGTTCAGTTTATGAAACGTTACACGAAACGCTACAGAGAATAAACTTGCCGAGTCCTTTTCAAGTGGTGAAAGCAGTAGCCCGTTACTTGTTAGTTCAATAAGGAGGTAAAGATTTTAATTATTGATCGGCAGCTTACCATCATAGGCAAGCTTCTTTTATTCAGAAACTTATTTTTCGGGTATTTTTTTTATGAGGGCTTTTTATCCAGATTTTTTTTCAAGTGATTTTTTTCCCATTGACTAGTTGAGTCGATGCGTCATTAGCACGAAGTTTGCAATTTCCAGTTGTGCTTTTATTTTTGAAAGCTAATATTTTTACGTTTCTTGGCCTTATTATGTTACCGCTGGAGCACATGTAAAGAAGATGGGGTAGGATCTTTTTAAGGAAGCGAGGGTCACACGGCTGCCGAAAATTTGACGCTTTTCCAGCATAGGTTTTAAAGGCGGCATAAGCAATTCATACGACTTGTGAACCAAATCATGGTTTTTTTTAAGGGTACCTGACTCTTTTTGGTTGGTGTGGGGAGGGGGCAAACACGCAGTGGCTCTAAATTCCCGTTTGCCCCTCCCCTTTCCCCGATATACGTACTTTGGCACGGCTGGGCGTTGCATAAAACAGTTTCGTTAAATACTTTCACCCGTCGCATTTGTTAGTTGATGTTTAGTTGCTCTTTGTGTTGTAATGACATGTCTCTAGCCATCAAAAACTGATATGACGTCATCGTATGTTGACCACATTGTTTACGCTAATGCCACACCAAACGTCACCGTGTCCGTCGTCCGCCTGTGTCTCTGTCGTCCGTCTGCATCTCTATTATGAAAGCCACGTGCATAACGGAGACCACACCTGTTCACTTACTAACGTTTGTCTACTCTCCAGCATCTTTATTCCCACCTACACCTCCTAAATTCATTGGAACTACCTGGATAGAATAATGGACATTGAATTGGTGTCACTCTTGCAACTAATCAGCTTGTGCGAATGCTGCTGTTTCTGCTAGTTATGTACACTAATTTTTAGAATGCTTCTTCTTAACTTCCGATGGTTATCAAAATGCTTCTTCATAACTTTCAACAGTGTTCAGAATACTTTTTATTAAGTTTTGATCTATTAAAGACGGGGAAAGCCAAAGGCTCACAAGAAATAACTAAATACAGATGCAAACCTATTTACGTTGCCTTTTGGACTTGTATGTTAAACTGCCTGAGCGGGGAATCGAACCCAGGACCTTTGAAATCAAAGGCCAAGGTCCTACCGCTGAGCCAGACTGACACGGGCCGTCTTTGATAACCCACACTTTTTCGATAACCTACACTTTTTTTTTGATAATCTAACACTTTCTCCGCGCTTCACACAACCACTGCTCTACCAAGTGACATACTTTGCAAAACTACCGTACACAAAACAAATTCAACCAACATAAATAAGCACATTTGCAACCTGCGACCTTTATCGTACTAACACGAAAAAAGAAAACCTCCTGTAGGCTACTATGCTAGGACCCCCACCCGTGCAGGAATGGTCCAATCCTCCAACCTTTCACTCCGACAGTACTAAAACTAGGCCACCGATACTTGTAAACACACCTAAATACACCTAAAAACATACGATACTCAAGCGAACAGCATATTTATAACCTGGCGACATTTTAAGCACTAACACGAAAAAAAAGAAAAAAAACCTCGCGTACGATACTAGCTCCCTCCCCACCCCCACCCACGAATGAATAGTCCAAGCCCAACCCCCCGACAATCTTTCGTTCCGACGGTACGAAAACTAGCCTACTGACACCTTCTAAACACACTTAAAAACCTACGAGACTCAAGCGAATAGCGCATTTTATACACTATATCTATTTAAACTAATAAAGTAGAAAAAATACGGTTTTACCTTAAACACAAATGTCGGTGACTGGGACTGGATATAGGGACGTCCTTGCGTACCTGAGACTTTCGCAGACAGGAAGTTTAAACCGGAAGTTTGAGTTCAGGAATTTACGTCATTGAAAATACGTCGTTGAAAATACGTCATTTGAAAATTTTTTTTAATCTCAAATAACTACTTGTTGGCTTGACGTAACACCTTAGCATTAAAACACATATCCGTGAATTAGTCCGGGTTATCCCGAAATAATTGCTCGTCTGCTCGAAACGGAACAGTCCAAAGATCGAGGGGTAGCAAAATCGAACTCGCGCTGTTCCGTTTCTCGCAGACGAGCAATTATTTCGGGATAACCCGGTCTACTTCACGGATATCTATTACTTAATTTAATTTAGTTTTTTAATTTTAATTATACTGAATAGATATCCCCACTCTGATATTTTAAGGCAGTAAAATTAACATTCCTATAACTTCAAGACAAGCGCTCGTTCAACCCCGCCCCCCGGCCCCCCACCCCCCCGCCCCCCCCCCGGGGGGGGGCCTGGGGGGCTTTGTTGGGGGGAAAACTGAGCTATGTGGGGCTTTTAGAACTGTGGCGTAAAAAAGCACGGTAACATATTACAGGAAAGCAAACCAAGGAGTGCTACATGAAAAGACGAACAACGTCATCAGGTTTGCATTAACAAATGTAATGCGTGGCTTTTGCCATGCTTTAAATTTGATAACGCAAACCTGACGAAGAAAATTTTAAATTTTCGAAACGTTGGTCGTCTTTTTATGAAGCACTGCTTTATTTCCTTTCCTGTGATATGTTACCGTGCTTTTTAATAGGTACCTAACGTTGTTGGCTGCTTTTTAGCGTTTAAACAAAATACAAACCATGTCAGATAATCAGTTGCCGTTTCCAATTGTCGGTAAAATAGCAGCGTCGAACGCTGTTCTCATGCGGAGTACAATGTGTAGCTTCGAGCTAACCGAGGGGTAATGAAATTCCCAAGGAGTAACGAGACCACTATGGAGTAACGCGATTACGACGCAACATTTTTGCCTCGTTGCCTTGTGATATAAAATAAAAACTGCTTCGCAAAACACCGATGCATCACAAAGTGCGATGCGATATTGCTTATGTCGAGCCCTGCAGACACTTGCACAAAACCAACGTGTTGACGTGCCCTTCCCTTCATATACTCCCTTTCCTTCCTTGTATTATAAGGTAGACCATAGGGGAAAATACTTCTTCAAAAATAAGAAATTCGTTTGTAATGTTTTCGAGCCCTGTATCTGACGTAACCTTTATTGTTGAACTAAACTATTCTTTTGTGAATCATTTTAGAATGGCACAGTTGAGTGAGATGAGTGCTGCCGGTCTAGAAGTAGCAAGACTGCGTCAGTTAGCCAAATCATTGGCAAGTAAGAGAATAAAGGACAAAAGTGACCTACAACTCGTTTGTCAGGACAGAGAGTTCTACGCTCACAAACTGGTTTTGGAAAGTGCCAGCCCTTACTTTGAAGCTATGTTCAACAGCGACTTGGAAGAGGCCAAGCTAGGAAAGGTTACATTTGACCAGATGGACCCTGAAACTTTGGAGGCAATTTTGGATTTTATCTATTTTGGAAAAGTCCAACTAGTAATGTCAGAAGACGGCTTAAAGAAAATTGTTGCAATATCTCATCTAATGCAACTGGATAAGTTGTTTAAGTATTGTTGCAATGTCCTGGCCAATACGTTGACGGTGGATAATTTCTTTGCATTTTTTCTTTTAAATCAAAAGTATGAATCTGATGTGTTGACAATGAAGCTGGAAAAGTTTTTGGTTTCCCATGGTACTAAACTAGTGGACACTAAGGATATCTTAGGATTATCAGATACTGAACTTGGAGAATTGGTGAATTTCTTAAAATGTAGAGATCTGAATCTAGATGTTCTTATTGGCGGAGTAGTAGTGTGGATTTATCATGATTTGGAAAACCGGGAAACATTTTCAGGCCATCTCTTTAAGTGTTTTGATGGTAAACTTTTGAGCAAAGAGCGCGTTACCCTACTACTTCAAGACCAAAAGGTAATGAATTCCGCACTGATTGCAAGGGAACTAAAAGAATTAAGTGTCTTAAGAATTAAGACTTTAATGTCTGGCACTGACGTATGGCTAGAAAATGTATCGGCAGTGAAGCAATGTCTCCCCTGGACTACTATGCTAACATTTGTTTGGACTAGTGATTTAGATGACTTTGGTCAGAATTTGGCTCCTCAATGTCAAAGCATTTGGGTACAACAGTTGGATCTTTGCAACATGACGTGGCTTTCACCTCGAAAGACAGATTTAATTATTAACGATACTTCTTTTGAAATATGCCAATACAAACATCGTCTACACTTTTTAAAAAATGATGGAGATGTTTCATTCGATTTACATAATAATAGTTTTGTCTCAGGCAGGTCGTATGAGCTTCCAAAGCCTTTTAAAGCTTGTTATTTTAAACAGCACTTTTACAGATTTGCAACACAAAAATGTATAGTGAGAGTCTTCAGTCGTAGAGAAGATTGCGAAGAATGGAGTGAGCGTAGTTCCTTACAGTCATGTGGTGAAATTAAATCTATATTAACATCAGCTGATCACATATACATTATTGCTAATCATCCCAGCGATTTTTATATTACTTATTTTTACTGCAATTTCAATCCTGCATACGATAGTGCATGGCATGAGTCAACATTGTACGTTTCGTCACTGGGCAGCGAATTATTTGTACTAAACTGTTGTCTTAATATGCTGACATTTAATTCATCTGGACACGACGGGAAGCAAACTGCCTTAAACCACGATAAAAGAACATTTGACGATGTTAGGAATTTCAGTTGGCCAAACACCGAGCGAACAGACTTATGCGTTAGTTTGTTTCAAAACCCTAGCTGTCCTTTTGTTTTCTTCTCAAGCAAGGAAGAACCATACCTTCCGAAGTATTATTGGAAACCAGGTACTGGAGAGTGGAAGAAGTTACCTGCACCCCAAGGAAAGCATGCTTTCACAGAATGGAAAGTGGTTTACTCCCTTGAAAATTAAACATTCTCTGTACATGAACGATTGTTTTTTATTTGCCCATTCTATTGATCATTAGCAGTTTGATGGTCATCATAATACGTATATGTAGGTACTGTATTTTGCTCAAAATCAGAAAAAAATGTAATTTATTCTTCTTTTGTTAAGTTTGTTAAAGTATGTGAATGTTTGTCTTAGTGCAATGACCTTACAGCCTAAAATGTTTTTGAGTCGTACGTTTTTAGGGCCATTATTGTTTAGTTAAAAGAAAATTCTGTAGTAGTCCCAGACTTGTAGCTGTAAACACAATTTCTTTCCTCAGTTACTTGTCTGAATAAAACCCATTTCTTACGAAACCTTCCATTTGTAAACAGCTGAGAATTTGGTCAGTTGACAGTTGTGTTCATTTGAAAATTTAATCCAAATCTAGAATTTGTAGAGATGAATTTATCTGCATAAGACACAAGGTTATCCATGTATATAAAACAAAAAGTTGTGGTAATCTGATTAACTTTACCCGACATCGGGAATTTATAGAGCTGATTTTATTTGCGTGCAACTAAGTTATTCATGTACAAAAAAAAAATAATTGCGGTAATCTTAAAAAATTCTGCTCAAACCTAGAATTTCTGACGTGATTTTATTTGCATGAAACACTATTTTGTTCATGTATAAAAAAAAGTTGTGTTAATCTGAAAACTGACCCAAGCCCGGAATACACATTCCAAATGAGATGTGCATTAATGTTTTCATGATACACCTCATGAAAACACATTAGAACGGTTTACTTCCCCACTGTTTGCCAGTCCTTTGCTGTAATTGCCAGGATTTCGATAAAACCAAATTGTTTTGCCCAAAAAACCCTGTTTACTTGATTTAAATGAAAGCTTTTAAAAAATTTAGATAATGTTTATATGCCGACGAAAATGTGCACTACCTACAATTAATAGCATTCCTCCCTCTAATACAATCACCCCTAGAGAAGAAGTTGTCTGCTACCCTGCCAGCTGGATAGCTTATCCTACTGCACATGTGTGACACAGCCCTCCTATAAAAGCGTTGGCATTGGACCTGGTTTCGTCTTTCTTCTCTAGGCCACCACACTGCCTGGTCGCTCTCCCTTGATCTCCTGAAAACATCGAACTTCAGCACGTCCGTCCCCACGATCTTCGAGCTACGTCCGTCCTGCTATCCTCTGTAGTAGGATAGGTGCTTCGGCATACTTGCGACTATTTTCAACGATAGTCTTGACCATCGACTGGACATTATGGTCTCTCCAACAGACGTTGCCGAGGCAAATTCGTCATTTGTTCACCCGACCGTTCATCTGCGGTGTCAGCCCGGTCGTTCACTCACAAATCGTGGCCCTTGCCACCTGTTGCCTTCAAAAGTCTTCCAAAATCATCTCCGGCCTTGGTTTCAGGCCTTGTCACTGCACAAAGTTATTCAGTGCGATCACTCTTTTTGCCCACCTAGCACGACCGTTCTCTTACGAGTCTCCAACACGTCATTCGTTCTCCACAGACAGCACCACCTAGACGCCTTGGTCGTCCACCGTGCGCTCCAATGCATCAATAGTTGTATGGCATACTTCGGCCTAATTTATCGGCACAACCACTCGAACAGCCAGTCTTGGCATCTTCTGGTCAACATTTTTAGGGTCTATTTTTTTCTCCAGTCTTCTCAGCAACAAGCTCATGTTCCTCCGGTATTGCGCCCAGAGGCTTTCAGCTGGGCGCAATCCTGCTCGGCGACCGCTCTCTTTTCCCGTTTGGTTACCTTCTTCTTCGGCTCTCTTCTTCTGCAGCCACTAGACTGCGTTCACCGTTCCCTGTTTTCCACGATACAGCACAAGCTCTCGCTTTGGTACCGGCTACAGCAGCCTGGTCGTCGTCACCACCTTCGGCTTTTGATGTGGTTCTCGTACACCTCCCGAGTCGTCCTGTCTTCTTTGATTGGAACCGTACCCTTCTTCAGCAACACCACCATCGCCTTCTTCAAGACTGCTTAGTGTTCGGTATCCCCTTACTAATCTCGCTTCACCGGACTTTCTCTTCTTATCGCCGTGGTCGCCATGGGTCATTACCATGGACCTTGTCAAAGTTCCAGGGTTCTGCCAGTTACCAGGCTCGTGTTTTCCACTTAGTCCGTGTTTCAGATGTTTGTTCAATGACCGCCACCAATCTTCAAAACATCTGGCTTGGACGTTTGCTAGCTCCATCTTATCCTACACTGTGTCCCTGTCGCCTCCCGCTTTCATTCGGTCCCCTGCATAATGCTCTGGTAGCTTCTTTCTTCCTTTCGACACTCATCCTTGAGGACGAATTTTAATGTAGACTTCGATAAGTGATGTACACAATACTAACCCAAAAAATCCAAATATACAAGTGAACAAAACAACTGGAAACACCAAAATACAGGAATGAAGACAGAGAAGACTGTTACAAACCATCAGCGAAATCTTCTTGTCTTCTCATGATCGTTGGGATTAAACTAGCGACCCACCGCCTTTGCCCAGTAGCGATTCCCGCCAAACTTCGGATCTGGTTAGATCCAGACAGTGGTCACCAACCACAGGCCTTCTTCCAATGTCGCTTCCGCTCCAACTTTAAACGTAACAAGTGCCAGCTTTTGAATGCAACTATCTTCCCAATTATTGGGCATTCGCAACTGCAGTCGTTTCCAATCTTCACACTATGTCGACGCTGATGGCAGGACAACAACGGGGGGAGCCCAATTATGGCCTCCATCGAACCCCAAATCTTCCATACAGGAGTCCTTTTCTATCCACCCAAAACCAAAACTGGTAGAATAACCCGCCAAGTTTCCAAAAACGATCGGCCTTTAAAGGTAGTGATATCATTCCACCAGGGAAAGGCCGCCAAGGTTAATCC
>JAHWFP010201881.1:10488-35618 GCA_023313725.1 Lithobius niger | reverse complement strand
TCAATTTCTAGCAGAAATATTGCGATCTAAAATGCTTTACGGTCAGAAATTGTGAAATTACCTACTTACAACTCCCGGGGGTGGGGGTGGGGGGGCTGTAACTAGGTAATTTCACGATTTCTGACCGTAAAGCAATTTTAAGCTGATAGCTTTACCAGGGCTGTAAATAGGCGGTTTACCGTATAATAACAATTCAAATCTCGTGTAAAAAAAATATATTTTAGGCAGGAAGGGAGGGGGGAGGGGGCGACTGCCCCATCCGCACCATGCTAAATACGCCCCTTTTATTAGTAGGCAGGCATTTCCTAAAGTTTGGAAAAGAAACACTGTTAACAAAAGTAAGTTTTTTTGGGGTTTATGTAAAAGTAACAACTTGAGGGAAAACTTATTGCTGCCCAAGCAGTACAAGCAACTTAATACTTCTTTTCCTTTAGGGTAAAGGGGAACATGTTCTTGGTAAATTTAGGCGCTTTATTAACCTGTCCAGGATGTTCATTATAATTCGTTCTGCGACCAAAGTAGCGAACGAGGAACATTTTGGGAGGGCGACATCCATCGGCGGCTGTTGTCACTTACTCTTTACGACCCGTTCTTACAACTTGTAATAACTTAAGCCTCGGCCGAAATGGACACTCGAGGCGCTGCAAACGAGTTTGTTAGAAGGGTTGTGTCGGGCGTCTTCACACTCCTTTTGCAGGGTGAAACAGCTGCTGTTGGAAAGGGGCGGTGGAAAAGTAAAGGGGTGAGCACAATAAGGCATCGTTTTAGGCTCTCAAAGCACACCCTTTTCTTTGGTCGCTGCAGAAGCACTGATGCCGAATTAAGGACTCAGCCACAGATGCTGATGTTTCTTATTTGGCTCCTTTCATCAGAAGAGCTTGGAATGGGTTTTCCGGGACATAAAAACTTGTCAAAGAGTTGAAATTGCGTATTTGTGGCGTTTTGTAGTGGTTGAGAGAAAAGCAATAGGTTTTTATTAATTTTTTTTTCATTTCTGTAAAGCGACTGACGTTAAAACTTTAACGTGAGGTGGAATTATCGGGGGCAAAAGGTTTCTTTCAAATTTCAGCCAGCCTATTCCATTTCTTTGCAAGCCACAGTGCAAAAGTTTGACCCGTTGTACAGCCCACATGGAACAATTTTATAGAAGCATTTTATTTTATATAGATAACCAAACGCCTGGCAGCTAACGTCGACGAGCGATTCTTTATCCGTCTTTTACTGTAGTATTATTTCTCGTCACTTAAATTTAATTTTAATGCGAATTTTGTAAGTCCCTCGTCACGTCTCATGGCTGCTTTGATAGTTTTGTTTCACGGATGGATTGGTGGGAGGGATTACACTCTTATAGAGCAGTGACATTTGTCGCCATATTGGCACCAGATGAGTATGGGTTTGAAGGGCATAACTACAAGGTGCACTACATAAAAATGGAGGGAAAAACAACGGAAGAGCGGATTTCTTAGGCTTAAAATAACGTTGTTTTCTCCAACGACAAAAATCCGCGTTTTAGGTCTAAGAAATCACTCTTCACAGCATCGGCTTCTGTATGACGCCCTTCTGTTTCTCTCTGCAGTGCCCCTTGCAGCTAACCCATTAAGGCTCCACCATAGAGTTATATACAATAATACTACGTCGTGTCACTGCTCTATTGCTTATAGGTACTGGAATGTTGCTAAAGTAGTGGACATGGTGTAAATAAAATCTGGAAAACCTGGAGAACATGGAAATCTCGGGGAAAATAAAAATCGAGCCAAAATCTCAGGGAAATGCAGGGAAAACACACGGAAATTTGAAAAAATGCCTTTGTGTCTGATCTGTAAGTTCCATTAAATTAGCAGATGAGAAACAAAATCCTAGGCAGGCTAGTAGCAAACGTCTTAATTTGTGCTATAATATGTTCAAATGTTTTAGATGTAACTTCCGATAAACCAAATCTTGGGCTAGTACCAAATCTTAGGCTCTGATGAAAATGCGTTTATAGTGTCCGCATCCTATCTCGAGTTCGCCCCACAATGAACACAGGTAATCGTTTGTATGATTTTGGTAGCAGAGTGCCTTGCTCATATCCGAAATAGTTATAAAAACAATGGCGGCCGCCTATTAAAGCAACCCTCTCCAGGAAGACATAGCCGATCATAAAATGACTGCAGGACTCAAGATACGCTGCGCACACTTTAGTCCCGTCTGGACTATATCTCTAAACAGCTATATTCAGCGATGTTGGATGATTTTCGTAGAAATATTAATAAAAACTTTAACTACTGCCTGTTTCCCTAATTAAACAACTTGAAAAACACCTGGAACTTGCCAACACTTGGAAAACCTAGAAATGTCAGGGAAATTAAGAATTAAAATATTGTCTGAACCCTGGTGGAGTGTTACTGTTGATTGTTGAAGAACTCTTGCTTCATGCAGGTTAACTTTGTTTTATAATGTTCAGCGTTTCAACGTGATGAATCGAACACCAACGCATTCGTTCTTGCAACAGTATGGATCGAACAATGATTGATTAATTAATTGATTAATAATTAATTAATAATTAATTAATTAATTTGCATCGTTCAAACCAGAGTAATAATGCTTTGAACCAGAGGTGGTGTGCAATCGCCTTAAAGCTTCTAACTTTTGTTTTAGCGTATGAAGCTTTCTTGACAAATGCTTCCGTGTAGTGCGTATTTCAGACAAAAATAGTGGGATCACATTTGTACGTACGCACAGGTGAGTGACTGTTCTACATGGTTGAAGTAGGGAAGACACAATCTACATTTGCCAGGCAGATTGTGGCAGGTCTCGAGGAGACTATCACTCCTTTCAACGATATCACCACCGGACTGGCCGGCTCTAAGGTACACAGAGAACCAAACCATAACTGAGGGTTTACGTAACAGTAGACATTTACAATAGCGAATGTGTCTGTCGAAGATTTTTGGAGATATTGTAATTTAGATATCTACTTAAGCTGCAGCAGCGACAACCTACTCGCAACCGGTCTTCTGTACATTTCCATAACTCTCGCCACTTTTTCAACGAAAATGTTGAGAAGCACACGTCTATCACGCGCTGCAACAACGATCTCTATTATATAATCTAAAAGTAGTCACTGTCACAATTGTCGGTTAAAAATGTGTTAGCTTTTAGGCCTAGTTTTAGATTATAGGTGCATTTGTCAGCTTTTAGGCCTAATTTTTACGTGCTGTTTAATTTCGTAAGTAGCAGCTAACGGAGAATTGGGTTCAAGAGTAGGCCTACTCATTCATGCAACACGGTTTCGAGAGGTTTTCTTTTTTAAATGAAGCTAATGTGTATCGTTAACGAAATCGTTTTGTTTTTTATGGTTGCGTGTCTTCCTATAGTAGTTAAATGCGATGATCAAATGTTATTATTTCATTGAGTTAGGTCCGATCGAGAAAATATATTATCTATAAGGAATCAGCGATGTTTTAATTTGCCGTGTTTTCTAATTCCACTTGACTGCCACCGAAAAGGCGGCGGCGGTCAAAGTCGTTGCTACAGTCTTCCTAGCCTCTTAGAAGACTAAAAGTGAATAGACAAACACCCGTCGTAGCATTCACGGACTGTAGTTTCATTTCTCTTCAGCTAAGGCATATTTTTCACCACGTTTCTTGAATTTGAAATTTGTTCTTCGTTCGGTCTGTGTGTCAGTTTCCAGTGGCGTCTTTTTTTCTTTGATTTGCTACGTTTTCCTTTGGTTTGCCTGGAATTCCTGGCCGTTTCTAGAACAACGAGTCACAATCAGTCTTTGTTGTTCTCCAGGGCCAAGTGAAGACAGACGTGTACAAATTATCGAAAGGGTGGAGGGAGGGGGTAAGATGTGGGGAAGAAGGAGAATGAGACGTTGGGACATAAGGAAGCATGTAATGAGGTTCCAAATACCAGAAAATTCAAACAAAAATAAAAAAGTTGTACCCTAATAACTTAAGGGTAAGCGCAGCAGTGACGTAGAGCGCAGAAGTATATAAAGATTGATATGAACAGGGAGTAAGTAAGTAGTTTATTACGACGGCTCGAGGTTCATGGTGAACTTGTGTGTGCCGCATAAGACAGATGTAATATAATAGCACGGATACGAATTAGGGAAGGTAATATTGAACACAATATTTGGGGGGGGGGAATTGAGGCTTAATGGCGCGTCGACAACTTGGTCATTAGCGCCAACCTCAGTCACAGTGCAGTGGTCCGGGTTGCCACTGCACCACACATTACAGAGATGTTATTCAAACCCCTAATCTAAATCTTGTCATACACCTGTACCTCCTGCAAAAATTGAAAAACACCGGACAGGAGGACAGACTTATCGCCCAACTGATGCGCAATGTCATGCGGAAGATGGAACCGACGACGAACTCCATCAAGATGGCGACAATCAACAAGTAAGTGCCGGACCGTAAGTGGCCGTCGACACCAAGAACATTCAGGAGGGTCAACCCCCCGCAAAAGGAAACAGTGAGTAAGTCGGGTGTGACCAATTCGCAAACGGGCCAACACAACCTCCTCACGGCGACTGCGGCGACACGCCGAGTGCCACTCCTCGACAGTGCCTTTAATGGCCCGTAACTTATTACCGTCCTGTCTGTCCCACAAGGTTTGCCAAAAAGCGTGTAACCTCAGACGCAGAGTTGGAAAGGCATCTGAGGGAACAAGGCTGAGATCCCTACCGAGAGGGCCAGAAAGGGCCCCTTTCGCAGCAGAATCAGCTTGTTCATTCCCTGCTATCCCAACATGGCCCGGGATCCAGCGAAAAGCACGGTTTTCCGCTGGCCAGGCAAGCGGGAAAGCAAAGCTTGGACACGTTGTGTCAAGGGGTTCCGAAGATTGTAATTCGCCAAGGACTCCAGGGCACTCATGGAATCACTAAAGACAATGAAATGCGCGCCCTGAAGGTCAAGGATCCATTCCACCGCCAAACCAAGAGCCAAAAGCTCTGCAGAGAACACAGAATAGCCTGATGGAAGGTGATGGGCAACCGTTACACCCTTACACACACAAGCACACGCCACGCCACGGACTTCGACCCATCAGTAAACAGGCGCTGATAACCGGCGTACTGAGAACTCAGCCGCCGGAACTCCTGTAAGTACCTTGCTGGTAGAGTGGAACCCTTCGGGAGGGACGCCAGAGCAAAAATGAAACTGCCACCTGGGACAAGCCAAGGGGCAACTGGCATTCTCCCAAGCCTCAAGACGCAGGGCATTTCAAAGGCTATCTCCTGACAGGACTGCTGGAGCCTATCGCGGAAATCACCCTTACCCACCCTGCGTCTACCGACTCGCAAGTCTGGCCCAAAAACCATGGACCAAGCAGGACTGGATTGCACAGCACGCAAACGCACAGCATACTGAATGGCAAGCTGTCGCCGACGAATGGTCAAAGGTGGCTCCGAGGCCTCAGCATAGAGGCTGACCACTGGAGAAGTTCGAAAAGCCCCAGTCGCCACACGCAGGCCACTGTGATGCACAGTGTCCAACATCCGGAGAGTGGAGTCACTAGCAGAATCATAGACCATACACGCATAATCAAGTTTGCTGCGGACAAGGGCTCGGTAGAGGCGCAACATGGCAGCGCGATCGGCCCCCCATGAAGTGCCTGACAGGACCCGCAAGATGTTAAGCGCCCGCAAAGCCTTGTCTTTAAGCTGACGTAAGTGTGGAAGCCAAGACAACCTGGAATCGAACACCAGACCCAGGAAACGTGCCTGTGGGACAACAGGAATTTGTGCCTGTCCCAAGTACAGGCAAGGATCCGGGTGCAGTGTTCATTGGCGGCAAAAGTGGATGCACACAGTCTTGTCCGGAGAAAACCGGAAACCATTACTTACCGCCCAGGTCTGGACTTTGTTAATTGCCAGCTGTAGCTGCCGCTCGCAGGTCTGGTACAATATTTGGTGACAAGAACTATTATGAACATAAATCCAAACTAGGCATCATAGTGAAGGATAGTATTTAGGTTATGACACAGCATATGACGGGAATAGAGACTTATTCGTCGAGTTGTTGCGCTACAACCAAGACATCCACCGTATAACGAATTTGCATACCTTTATCATATGATTGAAGTCCTCCCTCCAGCAAAACTAAAACAATTAATATTTCCGTTCCTATTCAATATTTTTCGATCAAACGTGGCCAGATAGTAGATAAGTATGGAAGGTAGAGTAAACTCAGGAAATTTGGCAGTACAGGAAATATGGCAACACTTCAGCTTAAATTTATTGCCACATAACCAATGAGTCAGAAACCGTTACAAGTTTTCTCGGTAGATGGCGGAAGGTGTCCTACGAGGCAGGTAACGAACTGAATGCTTTCTCTTGGCTTTTTAGTTATGTACTAGCCTTGTTTTTCCATTTTCCGTTTTGCTAGTTGTTGGCACGTTGCTTTACACGATAGGTTATATTTATAACAATTGAAAAATTATACAATTCAGTGCAGGCAACCTGGGAGCAACCTGGGAGCAACCTGTAAATTTGAAAATTGTTCACTTGTTTTGGTTCTTGTTCTTGTTCTTGTGTGCCACCGTTTCAGAAAAAAAACCACTATACCTACTTAAAATCATACATAACATTGTGAACAACGGGTGGATACGTCATTAAGAACAAGAATAAAATAGAGATGCGTGTGGGGAAGTTGCTCCATTTTGAATAAACTATTGGCGTGAGAAATTACAGCCTTTAAGTTCACGATGAATACGAGTCTAGAGCTCGATCTGTATCAAGTTCGATAGCCTTGTCCAGTAGAAAATAGTGTCGCGATAAAGAAAGGTTGATAAAAAAACACATGAAGCATGCATTTAACGGATAATGGGTTTCAAGTGTTTTTTATCAAGCAACTCTGTATTTTTTTAATCTATCGGTAAAGAATGGCTCGATCGAATCCTATAAAGAAATGGCACACAAAACAGTAATCTCGAAGCAGGCTGGTGAGTAGCTCTTAATGTTGGAGGGAGGGAAGTTGGGGGGGGGGGGGGAATGGCATTCAATGCCGTCGCAGTACGCATTGCCTCTTTTAAGCAAACAATGTGACAGGTTCGTTGTCTATTCATATATATAATTTTTCCCTTTATACACCATTGTTCTGTACATTAGTTTATTTTTGATGTGTACTAATGTACACTCGTGATGGCTTAACTTTACCGCTTGCTCCTGGTGCACGTGGACGCACCAACTTTACACTCAATAATTAAGGTGGCACGTGGCCAGTTTGTTACGTAAAAAGAAATTTATTTGTGCGTTCCTTCGCTTGTTGAAAGCAAGGGCTGGACAGAACTAGATAGCGGTAAATGGCTATAGATGCTGCAACTTGTCATTTAGTGGGAATACCCCTTTAAGGACTGTTAATTTTGGAAAGTGGTACAGTTTAAAGTGTTTACTGAGTTAAGCGTATTGCTAGGATGCTTCATTTCCTGGCCAGTGGTCGAATGCACCCTTGTGACCATCGTAATAAATCCAACTCCGGAGTGTTACGGACAGCCATTCATTCCCAAGTGGTTTCCCGACAAAGTTGGACGCAGTAGCCCGTTTACTGTGTAACAACGTTGCTTGCCCACCAAGCAGGTGGATGAGGAAGAAATGAACCGTGAATGCTGTAGTTCTTTTCCTCTTATGGCCAACGGGTAACAAATGAACAAATCCTTCAGGCCAAAACCAATCTGATTACAAGAAATCTTCCCTGGAACCATTACAAAGTCTAACAATGTTTTGCCGCATTTGTCTCGGGGTCTCTCTCTCTCCAGCATTCCACTATTTGGTCAATCGGACTCTTCTAAATCCGTACTGCCGATCTAATGAAGCTGTGAAACAGATGGGCTCACATTCGAAGACCACCATTTCCTGCCTTGTGCTGAATTGAACGCTGTCGTTTTCTTTCCCCGGCTTCGCTTTCGTCTTGGGTTTTAGACATCGCATCGCATCGATCGTTTTGCTCTTCCTACCAGCAGGTGGCCCATGAAAAGCTGACTGGCGAATAATTATTTCAGACAGGAAAAAAAACGTTCAAATCCTAGCGAGTCACCCATCCAGTTAGGGGTGGAAAAAAGTTGCTGCTGCGCCATTTGCAATCAGTGTGTCGTGTTTGCAGGGTTCTAGTCGGCTAGTACTGAACAAATTGCTTCGGATTTTCATTGTCGAGGGAGTAAACAAGACTCCTAACGTGCATGTCGCGTAAAACAGAGGGATTTGGAATCAGTGGTGTAACGAACTTAGGCTGTGTCCCTACGAAAAATTTTCTTTGGGCCCTTTCTCCCAGTATTTTTCAACAAACATGTATGTGTGTCAGTAGGGATATTCAAGAATTAATTTTTTTTGAGGGGGGGGGGGGGAGCGGGGGGTTTGAGGAGTAAATAAATCAAAATGGGGGGGGGGGGCAGAGAATTCAGCTAAGTGACCGGGAGGGCGCGGGGTGCGCCACTGATGTAGCTTAAGAGTCTCAGGAGCCAATTTTGTTTGATTTGGTCAGGTATGAGTCGCATGCACGAATTGCGTGCACGTTTTAGCTCAGAGCCCTATCTGCAAATTTTCAACTGTTTAAAAACTGAAGTTAGTTCAGTTACTACACCATAGCCGAAACTGGCAATTAACTTTAAAAGCATAATGAAGGCTGCGGACTGTCTGATCCTTCGTTAATGTTTCCGACGAGCTTTATGTGACCACAAACAATTCTTTGACACTGTTTGTTATTTTATTTGCTATAGAACAATCAATGCTGAGAAAGATTTAGTCGTTGAGCCGGAGTAGTAGGCCTACTTCAAAGGTACTATAGTTTTTAATGAGTTTTACAAATTTCGAGACCTTAAAGTCTAAGAAGGCATGATACGATGGGACCGGGCCTCACATTTTACCATCGGAAAAGGATGCAACTGAACCAAGGGGCCGTTAGATTCACTCCGCAGTCAACATGTTTGCAATGGCTGTACTGCAGGCTAGATGGGCCTCTGCGCGGTCTGGGCCCCTACGCAATGGTACCTTGCCTATCCCTTTGCGCTACGCCACTGTTTGGTATGTTTAGCGTGGGATATCAGTGTTTCATTTAGCTTAACAATTCATATCGTACGATGAATAGTTGGACTCATTAACGCTTTTTGGTGGGGGCTGTAAGGACTACGAGTTCCGAATACGGCCCTTGCTACCTTTTCTGTGAAGTTGTTTACCAAAACGAAGTGTTAGTTAGAATACAAGAACTTAAGTCGCATTACCCGTGGGAAGCTCGAGTATTCCAACGCCTCTCGGTGTGAGCCGGAAAATAAAATCCAAACACAAGCTCACTGGAGGTAGCATCTAATCGCATCAGATCCCTCTGATGTTTCGTAGGCCTACATTAGAATGTACGCTACGCAGAACATGAACATAAAGGTACGGACTTTTATTCTGCTTGCAACTAAATTGTCTGTCTAATCTTGGTCTGATCAAGCTCATTCACTTCTAATCGGAACTACTTTCACTGTACAATAATTCCTAAATTTGTATAGTATTTTTAGAAGGCATCGGTTTCGTGTAGACCTCCTGTTATCCGGAACCAGGGGTTTTCAAATTTTACTTCGAGCAATGGCTGACGTAATATCCTGTCTCCTTTTAACTTTATGATGAGAATTGAATGAGAATCGTTAACGGTAGTCGGAAGTCAGTGTCACCATGGACACGATAGGGGCCCAAACCTTTAGCGCAAAGATGGCAATTGGAGGGTGCCATCAGCTCTTCACGCGACTTTTTGTGTCCTCCGATGGCGTTGGGCGATATGGCACTGTACACAATACGACGTCACAAAAGCGGGGTGGCTTCACGGAGGAACTTTTGGGCAAGGGGGAAGGCGGGGATCAGTAACTTTCGGAAATCACATATATATAGGAATAACTGTCAAAACGGTGGGATAAAAAGCAAAAGCAAAAAAAAGTCATTAGAAAATAGGACACATTCCGACTACTTTCACGAGAAAAATTGCCGAATTTTCCATCAATTGTTAACCTCTTCATCGGTAATGAAGGGGGAGGGGTTCGATGGCATAATTTCTGGGAGGGGGATGGCGGGGTTGCAATGGTTGTGACAAAGTGGAAATGGAGCCAAAAAATGGCAAAATTTGTGTGACGTCATTTACGTATGGCCGCCATTACTTTTCATAAAAAAATGATGGTGGCACGTCCAGCAGACCCCTAGCAAAAGCTTAAAATTACGGGAGATCATAACTGATTCTAATCTATATAATTGTGTAAGTCTTGATAAGAGTACACTAATCAGATTTACTAAATTAAAAACTCAGCCTAATCACAGCATATATATACAGAGATGAAAACAAGATCTTTCTCTTAGCCTTACTGAGCATTCTGAACTGCCACCACATTCAAACCAGGCTTCTCCCACTGTTGCTCAGCAACCACAAGCTATGCAGATCAGCCTTCCCAGCAGACCCGCACCTCACATACCAATATACTTCAACCCCTGGGTTGTTTTGGGTTGTTTTAGTAGATTTATGTTGGATTAGGTTGATCTCCAATCGCCATTGGCACCAAGCGATAAGGTTGGGAGAGTGGTGCTTACTAGAAAAGACGCATCAGAAGACATTTCTTACACCGCAGCTTGGGTTGCGCTCTAAGCATGTGAAGCAAAACACTCGCTTCAAGCGTTTGTTTAGAAAATGTTAAGAACTTTTAGGTACGTCAAACCTCAAATAGTTTGCAGTAATGCTGTGTAGGTGTCGTATATCTGCGTATCAAACTTTATGCAACATATTCGAATTTGGCAGTAGCTGAAATCCCAACAGCTTGTTAGCTTGCTCTTCGAAAAAAAAATAATGAATAAAATTTCGCTAAAATTTTGGTTGAGCCAAAGTTAGCCGATTATAAATTCTCGAATAATTAGGAAAAAATAGCAAAAGTTCTAACCTTAGTGTTTTTTTTTTAATATTTGGTAATGAAAGCTTGAACGCGATAAGATCATCACAAAACATAAGTAGGAAGGCACAAGTCAGAAAAAGGAAAAAAAAAGTAGGTATAAACTATGGTATGTTTCAAAAACAAAAACAGGAATAAGGAAAAATTAAGGAACTTCTACGACCCCTATCGTCCACTTGCAAAAAACGGATGTTTCTCAAGTGTTTGCATTTCTCAAGTCTAGGCATTTTGGAGTGACTGCAATGTGATATCTGCCCATTAAATAGCGGCAATTCCAGTGTGAAGAATTTGAAAGTATAGATTCAGTAGGGAGTTCGACTGGTGCTTGGTCTTACAGAAGACTTTTAGGAGAAAAATGTCCATTCTGGATGGATAAGTATAAAGGAGGGAGAAACTGTTGATGTGCCAAAAAAGGATTGATACGAGCCATGCACAAAAATCGAAAAAGTCGTAAAAGTGAAAAATTGAGGGCTCCACGAAGGAAAATCGGTGCGTGTTGAAAATTGAATGGCACCACCATTTTGAGGCAGCCGACAATGCTGAATAGCCTTCATATCAAGCCCATTGCTACAGAACATCACAAAGATGAGTTTCTTTCCCTGGTCGCGACAGACTACGACATTGTCGGTCGTCAAAAAGTTCTTCATTGCTGGTGAGAAAATAAAAAAAATTTGGTTTCCTTCATAAGTTTGTGAAATTGCTTGTAGTGTATTACAGATTGTTAAAACTAAACGGTCTTGCTTTTGTAATTCTGAGGTTGTCCGTCACGAGGGATGTTCACTTCGTTTATCTGGACACACGCTAGTGTGTGTCTCACCAAGTAACTCAACAATCATCAGCATTCAGTAGTACACCGCTGCGCCATAGAGTTAGTCTCATTTTGAACGAGTTTGCGCATTTCAGGGGTTTGTGTAAAAATAATCTCTCCAAAGCAGAGTTTGTTAAGGATTCCCGCTAAGCTCTATTGGCCGTTTGAAGTCGTGATATCAAACGCAAGCTCTTTCGCCATGTTTTTTCTATTAAATAACAGTTCGAAGGTTAATGAAAAGTCTAAAAATTCCTTCTACGCAATTATCAGTATGTCATTTTAACGTTTGAATCTTAGTCGGTAGAATTAACTTTGCGAAAGAGCTTGGCGCTTGATATCACGACTTCAAGAAGTCGAAAAACTTGATGGGAATCCTTAACTAGTTTGGGTTTGGAGAGACATTACATCTTTTTGACCTAAAATGATAAAAATCCATTTTGTGTCCTTAGCTATTACGAGATGACAAACTGAAAATCTGGCTTTACGGTCCTTTTTTTTAGGTTTTATTAGGGTTCCACTAGTAATTTACATGAGTCTTCGGGCACATTTCACAACGACTCGTCTTTGCATTCTCGCAGCTAGAAGGTATAAATCATATGAAATTCCAACATGGCGGCGGTTTTAACTCTGCCGGCTCCCAACGAAAGCAGTCAATAATGCGAGTTCTGGAGGGACTGGTAAAATTGTTTCGTCAGGAAGAATTCGTTACCTTATTGTCACTGAGCATAGGAGTGCAAGCATTTACTCAAACGATGTAGCTTTTAGCGAATCTAGGTAGTGTTTGTACCATGGCAACGACACCTTTGCCATCGCGATTAAATTCTAGCTGCGAGAATAGAAAGGTGAGTCGTTGAATAAACGCGCCTTTAGTCTTTGTCCAGAAGTCCACCGAAATCGCATTATTTGCAGTGGGGAAAAGCACCGTTGTTATTCATTTGTTCATTCATTCGTGCTCTTCTTATCGTGCTGCGGCTAACTTCTTCGTGTTCATTACCGTAAATAAAACATGTTGTTCCTTGCTGCATTACTGAGGTTAAAATAATCCCTCTCATAGTTTTGGGGCAGATAACATAGTTTGGGTTCGTGTTCACTAAAGTTGAAACAAACAAACAAACAAAATAATGGGTTTGGGCCTTGCTCCCTAAAAAACAACCAACAAAAAGACGAATAATGGGTATTTCGCTTGGAATTCTCCAGCTAAATTGTCCTCTCATCGTCGTTGGGCAGATAACCGAGTTTGGGTTCGGCACCTTAAAATTCAAAACAAACAAACAAACAAACAACGAAATTCTATAACCGACCCTAAGTAGTATTGAGATTGATACGTAACTTGGAATTTACGTTTATGCTAACCCCAAGGACAGCAAAAGGCACGTCCCATGTGGGACATCGTAACTTTGGGAATTAATACTGGGGTAGCGAGGACTGCGAAGGTCGTGGAAGGAAACATGCCATCGTGCGAGCAAACCGACTGCATTTTCATTATGAATCCCACAGCGGCTGCTACGGTCTGTGGACTTGACTATTATCTGATTGCTTACTTGAAGGGAAGTAGGTCTACTATTTTGCTACTTTTAATATTCAGACTAAGTAGATAACATACTATACGTTGCTTCAATTCAGGCATTGCTCGCACCAAACTGTGGGTTTAGAAGGTTTACGTCCGTCCACTTTTGGAGTTTGCCAGCCCTGTTCGGTCCCCTCACCAGCTTGGGGATATTGATCACGTAGAGTCAGTTCAAAAAACCTTCACAATCACGAAGCCTATTCTGGGAATACGAAATATGCCTTATTATATCGTATGAGACTCGAAAAGCTGGGTCTTGATTCGCTGGAACTTCGTCGACTTAACGCCAATCTGACTTTGACATTAGGAATCATTCACGGACAACTGTGTATTGACACGCCCTTTTTCGAATTTAGACCTGCAACTCGAGGCCTCTCTTTTAAACTTGCCTTGCCAAAGTATAGCTAAACTGTAAGCAAAATTTCTCTACAGGCACGGAGAGTGATAAGAGTGTAGAATTCTCTGTCTGAGAACACTGATTCGGTCTCCTCTGTACACAACTTTAAACAAATGTTAAATCATAATAATTTGAAACCTTTTCTTAGGAGAGCAGAGTTTTCGGCATCGGGTAATTACTTATCATTGAAAGACTTAATCCTACCGGCTTCTTTTTTTTAAAGCTGGATGTTAGTGGCTCTTGGGCGCTTCTGTTTTGATACAAACAAACAGCTAGTATTATTATTATTTTCCGCTGCAAATTTTTATTTATAAATTTTTCTTACTCTTCTTTTTATCCAGTCTTTTATTTTTTGTTTCACTATTCAGTGCTTACCGACAGTTTTCTATCGATTGCTTCCACCACAAAAGCGGTTGCTCCAAGCCTGCGCCTCTTAATCCCTCAACCTCCCTTCCGCAATTTCGTATTGGGCGACAGCTATTATATCGGTAAACCAAACCAAATCCTACCGTTGAGATTGAATGCCGCTTCACGCTAAACAGATAAGCCACACAGAGAAAGCCGCTTGTGGGGGGCGGCGCTGGTGTAACGGATTGGCGTTTTACGAACGAACCGATGGAACGCCGTTGAGTGAAGCCAGGAGAGTTTTGCAGCGGGAAAGAAATGGAAACTAGAGGTTTAACTACGATTTGCGTTGAATGGATCTCAAATTCATCGTAATTTGCTGTACCAGACCGACAACTCTGCAGATTTAGCCCGTGAGTTGACAGCTTATAAGGAAAAAGAACGCTAAGGCCAGATTTTTGTGGTGATGACGTCAATTATTGCAGTTTATATTGAAATATGGACAATAATTCCTCGAGTGCTACTATGAAATCGATAATTTGTGTGTTTTTGCACCAAATTCTTTTCCAGATTTGATTTCCCGAGATGGAAGGTCCAGGAATATTTGTTGGAAAGCCGTTGAGTGCTATAACGCACAAATTACAGGTTTCGTAAAAGCATGAGTGGAATTCTGTGTGAGAATTTTGTTTTCTTTCCGCAAAACGATTCTCCGAAGTGATTTCGATTTTCGATTTACGCAGTGATTTAGTTTTACGACGTTTACGGGTGTTGTTTTCCTCTATTTGGTGGAGCGATATTAGCACCGATCATATTTCGCCATCCTACCTGTAATTTCGTTTGCTTCAGCGTTGGTATTTCGTATTAAGTAGACCTAAACCTCATTTTTACGCCGCTGATGAACGGCCCATTCATTGAGTGGAACCGTATTGTCTTTTCAGTGTAAGTCGGGCATGGTGCTCGTTTTGCGGAAAGAACACAACAATTCTTGAAAAATGATCATCGCATCAAAAATCAGGTTTTGCTGTTTTTTGCCTACATTGGTAACTTCCAAGTCGGCCCACCTCCTAGTTAAATTAGTTAATAGTATAGTAAATTCAAGGCACGGCTTCGCTTGTGTTCGCTACGTCAGCTTTTCATTTGGTGTAGGCCGTGGCTTCCTTATATGTGTTAAGGCTTGGCAATTGAATTCGACGCGTCATCCACTTAGCCTCCGATTCTGCCATCAGTCGCGCTGCGAGCACGCCACAAAAAGCATTGCTCTAGTAAAAACGGACTGAACTGTGAAAGGTACCCATGACGCGCGATACGCGGATTTTAAACTTAAAACACTGCATTGATACTAAATTGTCACAGTTAACAACATTGACTTCATCCTACGCATCTCTTGGTCCACTCGACGTCAAAACGAAGATTGGTGGTTTAATTTCATGAATGTCAACCAGAACAAGCAAGGTACGTATGTATTTCACTATGTATTGCGCTACAGCATTTTTTATTCTCGTTAAAAATGTATTAACGATCGTTTGACGTAGCAATAAATCGTCCGAAGACTTCATAAATAGTCACCGTTACCGTAAAATAATGTTCGTTTAGCGCTGCACCACCGGTAAATCTAATTATGAGAAGATTGCCACGTTGTTGTGCGTCCCGCTAACACTGATCAATGAACGACGCGGCTCGCATGATACGTGAAACCGAGTGTTGAGCCTTTCTTCATATAAGGAAGCTGTGTTTAGGCCTAACGCATAAAGCATTAGTAACTCGGGTAAAACCAAAGATACTATAGTGTAGTATAGAGCAATGACATTTGCCGCCATATTGGCACCAGTATGGGTTTTGAAGGTCATAACTACAAGGTGCACTACATAAAAATGGAGGTAAAAACAACGGAAGAGCGGATTTCTTAGGCTTAAAATAACGTTGTTTTCTCCAACAACAAAAATCACGCGTTTTAGGTCTAAGAAATCACTCTTCACAGCATCGGCTTCAGTATGACGCCCTTCTGTTTTTCTCTGCAGTGCCCCTTGCAGCTAACCCATTAAGGCTTCAGCATAGAGTTGTATACAATAATACTACGTCATGTCACTGCTCTATAGTATCTCTGATGAAACCGAATCATAGTAGATTAGTCTGTCTACTCCATTCTAAATTACAATCGGCACAACCAGTAATTCAGTAGCGATCGGAGTTTCTGAGAGAAAATGCTGTAAAAACAGAAAGGATTAATGTTATTAGATCGCCGAATAAAAATTATAAAATACTTTCCTAAATATTTATAAAACGTGATAGTAAAATAACAAACCTAACTTGCAATTTCTTCATTGTCATAGCGGTGACGCATGCGCATTTCATCCGAGAGCACACGAACGGACATTAGCAGTTTAATTATTGTAGATAGCGATCTGACACCCAAGATTCAGTTGTGCCAAATTGCAGGGAGGTGGGCGTTCGTCAAGGCGGAAGTTACAGATGAGATGGATTGGATGCTGGATGGCTCAGTGACAGATGATAATAATTAATTGGAAAGCAAGACTCCGCCATTGGCTGTTTTAATGGTTGAGTTTCAGATGTTGAGTTCCCCTGTCTTGACATTAAACCCTGCCTAAGAAATATTATATGAAATGGGGATGATTAATATGAAATAGTTGGGGGCACGATGACTAATATTTGGACAGTTGGGGGAAACAGGAGGACAAATTTCTAGCAGTAATGACCCAAAAAAGGAAGTCTTAGCACTGCTTGCCTAAAAACTCAGCTGTTAAATCGACGACCAGGCAGCCCTCTAGCTTATACATTACTGCTTACAAGTCAGTGATACTTTACAGTCTTGATGTTGGAGAGACGGATCTTGGAACTTGGTAGATAGCTGGAAACTGATGTGAAACAAGTGATAAAAACAAACGAGTCGGATTGCCTTTGTACGTATGGTAATTTTGTGGTTCGGGAAATTTACAAGACGTTCAGTAAGAATGCTCGCCCGATTTTACAACGAAATTGATGGGGATGATATTTATGGACGTTAGGAGGACATAATTCCACTCGACTGTTCGTGCTCCCTTTGCTTGGTGTTCCCAACTACTCGGAAAACTTTCGGTGCACATAGGGCTTCAGTTTTTTTTTAAACCCGTTATTGTTGTTCAATAAATTGTGCAAAATTGTTCAATAAATTACCTGCTTAATTTATTGGACAACTGCCTACAAAGGGTTAAATAAAAAACTTTAGAACAAAATGATCTTGACCACTGTTAAACTCATAAAATTTATAATTCGGTTATAATTAACCGATTTATAAATTTTACGAGCGTAACCATTTGGTCACGCATCATTTGGTTCAAAGGTTTTGCTGATTAATCACCATTTCATCACGTTTATTTTTTTTTTGTAAAATCACCCAACTTTGCTTATTTGTGTTCTGGTTTGGTATACAACGATGCTCATTGGATTACTTCCAATGAAATTGGATTTCACTGGAAGAAAGCATATTATGCTCGCTTCCGGTGAAATCCAACTTAAAAGCAACAGGCTGTCGTTGGTCAACAAATTAATTTATATTTTCACTTGGCTTTTAATCTCCATTTCTTTCCAGATTCCTATTGTGATCGTATTAAGTTTACTATCAAATTTCATTTCTTGTACGGTTTTAGTTACTTCCATGATTGAATTTTATTTATTTTCCAGTTTCATGCAAAGATTCTGTAACTTTTTTAATGATTTTTTTTTATTTATTATTTTTTGTCTTTCATTTCCTGTTGTTTTTTAAAAAGATAATTTGATTCCTTTATCTTGTTTGGCGTTTCACGAAGTTGGTCATTTTTTTTTCATGTGTTTTCGTAAAGAAACGGAAATTAGCTGAAAAAGTTGTGTTTCTTCGTGTTATACTGTTTTCTTTACGAATTTTTTTCTTCGTCAGTATCCTTGATCATGTTACCTTGAGCATGAGTAGTTTCATGAATATTGCTGTAATTTTTTAAAATTTTAATTTAGTGGTGCTGGCGTTTGTTTTTCTTCGTCTTTTATTTTATCTGATTTAGCATTTCATGGCGCTCTTCCTAAGCATGCTCATTCCACATATTCCAAAACAAGTGACAAAATCAAGTTGCGAATTATTACGTTAAGGGCTCGTTTACGCAACGAGACCTTCTCGCTCGCCAAAAGCTATTTGCTAGGCAACCGTTATTTGTTTACGATTAATTTCCCGTTGCTATTAAATGATTGTGGTAGCCTAATAGATAACAAATTAAATGTATTATAATTAACAACGCGGACAAAGAACAAATTGAAACAGTAATTTCAAACATTGCTACAACATTGTTGCCATTTCACGCTATTTCCAAAATTTGCTCTTCTCGCTGAAAAGACCGCTTCTAGCAATGATCAAACGATGGTAGAATAAATAGCTTCTCGCAGCGAGAATTCAAAATCAAACATGGCGTCCATTTCGGCGTTATCGATTCGAAGACAAACCTTCGAATGCCGGCATTCAGGAATCTGTCCGTCGTCGTGTACTGCAGCAAAAATTGTTTTCTTGTTGGCATAAATCGACGCTGTCATGTCGCAAGCATCGTACGTCGTGTCGCGAGGCACGAGGAGAAAATTTGCGACCGCGTTGTTGCCATGGTTACTACGTATAGACAACTTGAAAGCCGCATTCTCCGACAAAGCGAGAAGCTGCAGCCAGCAGATCTAGTATTGGCCAAGTAAAAGCTAGTGAGCGAGAAAATTGTCTTTGCATGAACGCACCCTTAGGTCGCTAAAAGTTAATTAAATGGTTCTCAAGAGCAAACGCATGGACTCTTTTTTTTTATTAGTGCATGAAACGGCTTATTTTAAGCCATAGTCTAAAACAAAATTCCGATTATATATCAACACTTTCACCAAAATACTTCCTGGAGCCGATCACCATATCTGCGCGAGTCCACACAAACATGATCGCTCAGAACGAATCTAAGGGCCGTTCAGAGACGTGTCTCAGCAAAAGACTGGACCTAAAGATTGACTTTCTTCCACTGAGCATCATTTGCACTCAAAACGTGGCCGAACCTGGCATTAAAACATGTATAGAGCAGTGACACGACGTAGTATTATTGTATATAACTCTATGTTGGAGCCTTAATGGGTTAGCTGCAAGGGGCACTGCAGAGCGAAACAGAAGGGCGTAATATACTGAAGCCGATGCTGTGAAGAGTGATTTCTTAGACCTAAAACGCGCGATTTTTGTTGTTGGAGAAAACAACGTTATTTTAAGCCTAAGAAATCCGCTCTTCCGTTGTTTTTCCCTCCATTTTTATGTAGTGCACCTTGTAGTTATGCCCTCCAAAACCAATACTGGTGCCAATATGGCGGCAAATGTCACTGCTCTATTCTACTGCACAACAAAACCTAACTACTGTACTGGAGTTTTTGTTTGGTAAAAAAAAAAATGTCATCGCCCGCATCTGAAAGTTGCGAATAAAAAGTTAAAAAGTAAAATAAAACCGCACGTTACAACCACTTCTGAGAACCATCTCATTAATTTTTAGTGGTTTAATAATCTTAAATTATTTTAGCTCTTTGCCTCTTCCATACACTTGTTGACCGAATGAGCGAGCTAAACAAGCTCTGGTTTCGACTGGGGACGTACTTTTACTCTCTTGATCTCGAATTCTTCACGAGATCAGCATTTGAGATGTTTAGAGTGTCTGGCCATCCAACAACATGAAGCTAAGGGAGTAGATATGATGAACATTCAAGGCCCGACGTTCCCTAAAATCTCAAACTTTGCAGATCTCTTCAAACGGTTCAACAGACAGTGGAAGCTATAGAGGGAGAACATCACGTGCGACCCAGTAAATACTGGAGGCCACGGAAGCGGCAAACTTTAAATTCCAAAGCAGACGAAGTTGTTGTTGATGTAGTCGGCAGTAAAGATGCAGTAGAAGCCTGAATACATCTGTGGGATGTTGAAAAATTAGTTAGCTGGACGTTGAGTATGTCCTTGTGCGAATTTTTGCAAATTTTTTGTGACGTTTTGATGACGAATCGACATTTTCACAGTCTGCATTACAGCGATGTTTTTCGAGCTGTTTTATTCGCCGATTTGTTGTTTTGTCGGTTTGTACTTCCGTCTGTCCATCCTTCACAATCAGCATGCTTTATCGAGTCAATACTTCAAGTAGGCAACAAACTGCTGCCCTTATTATTTTTATGATTGCTCTTTTAAGTGTTTTACTTTATTTTTTTGAAACTTTTTTTTGGTGGACGATAGCTCTTGTGGAGTGTGGGTGTATGCACCCACACTCCACAAGATCTAACACCCGCGAGTAGCGCGTCGGACAATATAGCACAAAAAAAAATTTAAAAATTGAACTAAAACACTGCATTTGCCTGAAAATAAAAACTCTCAGCAGTTTCATATTAATTTGATTTGTAGGTCGGGAGTAGTGGTAAAACTAAGCACTGCCTGATCAGCAATAACCCAAAACAGCATAAATGGCACAAGATTTAATTTTCGACCCAATTGTGGGTCTTGGTCACAATAAAACATGAAATGAGGTTAAAACCGAGAGCATATTCAAGTTGCCAACAACATAGCCGGAGCCATCTTGTTTCATGAAACACGATGATGAAACAAGATGGATCCGACTATATTGTTGGCAACTTGAGCTGCTCCCGTTTTTTTTTTTTACTTCATTTCGTGTTTTATTGTGACCGAGACCCACAATTGGGTCGAAAATTAAATTTTTTATGTCATTTAATGCTGTTGTGGGTTAATGCTAGTCAGGGGGCACGTATCATTACTAATAAAAGCCACGCTCACACAACCAACTCACTGGTGATTCTAAAACGGTGGTTTTTTTTATTTATTTTTTATTCTTCTGTATCTTAGCAGTAGAGAAGCATCTAATCAAAACCAACACTTGTGAAAGATTCCCGCCAAGCATTTCGACCGTTTGTCCTCGTGATATCAAACGCCATGCGCTTTCGTCATGTTAATCCCACCGAGTAATGGTTGAAAGTTAAATGAAGTACACGAAAATTGCTTACTACGCAATTTTATTTATTTAATTTAACGTTTGAAGTCTTCTTAGTCGGTGATATTAACTTGACGGAAGAGCTTGGCGTTTGGATTCAAGATTTCAAACGGCCGAAAAGCTTAGCGGAAATCTTTAATAAGTTTTGTTTTGGGGAGATATCCTATATTTTTGGTCCAAATTGATAATATCCATTTTTTTTCCCTTAACAAATCCGAGATGGAAAAGCTAATCCACATTTAGGGTCCCTTTCTTTAACGGTGTTTTTTTTTTTATTATTATTCCTAGTTCTAGATCTTGGTAGTAGAGAATAACGAGTTCTTTTAATGACGTTTTTGAGGAAAAAATCAAGATTTTTGTTGGTGTTTTTTTTTATTTTATTTCGCATTTAATCGCAACCGCGGCATTCCGCCCATTCTCTTTATCCCTATTTACGTGCAGGAACATTTCGTTAAAACAGCAACATCTTTTACGACTAAAACAGATTTGCAAATGACAACCAACAAAACCATCCCAGTAAGGTATTTAATTCACCAAGTGTTTTACGAATGTGGGAATTATTCAGCTAACGACGAATTTCCCCTTAATTAATCAACATAAGGGGGCCGGCATGACCCTTATGTCTCGAACAAATTCACGGCAGCTTGAGACTGGCTGGCTGTTCATTACTCTTCAAGAAGCTCCGTGACTTATACGCTTGAGTCCTTATTACCGAAACTCTGACGGCCATGTTGTGCTTGTGCGCGTGTGCAGAAAGCCATTAATAAAGGCCCCAAATTATGCTCAATGGGTGCACCGGTGTGTGATGGGCCCCGTCTTTTTATTTTCTCTAAAGGGAAGGGGAGGGGGGGGGGAGACCAACTTTCCTTTGAGCTCTCTTTTAATGGTTAAGCAAACACTCACCATCTGATGCATAACAATGAGTACTGGGACTTTTTTTTCTTTTTCTCTGCTCAAGTTTTCACCATCCAGGTCGGGGCAAAACGATAACCCATTCATTAGTCTCGCTCCGCGTCGCGTCTGCTGTGCCGTAACCAATAAATCGCCGCCTTGTCACACCCGCCGAACAAGTGACTTAATGCGCACCCAGCAGATTTAAAAATGAGTTCTCCAACGAGAGAGGTTCTCTCGCCGCCGAAAGAGGGTGTCTCAAGTGTTTGATGGAAGTGTTTGTCGCCATTCAGTCGCACGGTTCTCTCACAGGGCTTCTTTTTTCACATTAAGTAATGACTGTAATGTGAAATAAAGAATTCCACAGCGTAAGAGTAAGTGTGTCGATGCTGGAGGGACCGTTTTATTGACATTCATTTTCAAACACGAGATCAAGGAGGCTGTCCACAACAGAAGTAAAATAAAGTCCACGTCATAGTAGGCCACGGATGGTAGTAGAAGAGCAGGAAATAGAACCACGGCATTTTGTCATCCGTTGGTATGGACAGCGATCACTAACATTCAGAGCATTGTTGTCATCCGTTGGTAAGTTAGGCATAGTTTTTAAGTTAGGCATAGTTTTTAAGTTACAGCGCATGGATTTGTGGGCCTGTAAGCTCTGAAATAAAGTAAAGTACGGATAGCGATCACTGACGCTGAAAGCATTGTTGGCATCCGTTGGTATGGGCTCAGATCACTGATGCTCACAGCATTGTTGTCATCCGTTGGTACGGACAGCAATCACTGATGCTCACAGCGTTGTTGTCATCCGTTGGTACGGACAGCGATCACTGATGATCACAACATTGTGGCCAAGTCTGGGCAGTGATAACTGTTGCTCACAGCTGCCTTTCAACCGTTGGTATGGACAGCGATCCTGACCTTCACGGTATTGTAGTCATCCGTTGGTATCGACAGCGATCACTTACGCTCACAGCATTGTTGTCATCCGTTGGACAGTGATCACAGACCTTCACAGTATTGTTGTCATGCTGGTATGGACAGCGATCACTGACAGCATTGTTGTCATCCGTTTGTATGGGAAGCGATCACTGACACTCACAGGATTGTTGCCATCCATTGGTATTGACAGCATTGTTGCAATCTGTTGGACAGCGATCACGGACTTTCACACGGACTTTTGAAATTCTCTACACAACTTATAATACTTTCGAGCGGAAGACGCGTACCCGGAAGACGCGTACCAAGCAGGTCGGTACGTATTCTTGCCCGATAATAATCTTAGTTACAGTGAACTAGTCAGCTCCATAAAAAAGTCAGAACCACACAGTTTAGCACTGCACGAAAACCGAGGATCAGAAGACTGGACTCGACAAACTTGAGAGAATGGGTATCCCTTCAGGGATAGTTCAAAAGGTTATTGACAGGCGTCTTAAACTAATAAATGAGCAGACGACAAGGAAGCAATAACGTCCCCCCCCCCCCGCCTCTAGATAGGACCAGTTTGCCCTTTCGACCTAGGGTTTTCCAACTTGTTCAGCGGATTCTTGCAAAGGACGGTATCAGAACCATTTCCATACCAATATATCCACAGTTGCCACGGCCTTTCACCCACACCTCCCCAACAGATTGCCGGACCCAGTTCCAATATTCCTTAATATTATTTATTATGACCCAGTTGGTCTCTTGGCACATGTGGCCATTGAACAACTGCGACTTAGTGCTTCACACGCGCGTAAATGTGGCGGATTCATTATACAATCCAAGAGTAGACTGTCAGAAGTGTGGTGTACGTCATCAAATGTACTACATGCCGTGTTGTCTATTTTGGACAGAGTGCTAGGGCGTTGGGAAAAAGTAAACTTGACCATGGCCCTGCTCTAGCCAAGGATAACAAGTAATATGCTGTGGTAGAGCACGAAATGGGCACATAAAACCATATCATTGAAGTTAGCGCTACCCAGATCATATATAAAGAGGAATTTGATAAAATTAGGTTTGGTTTAGAAGCCTGCGCTATTACTCTCAACAAAGCGATGGCTATAAACACCATAAAATCCTTTCCACTTATCGAATCTTGGACAAGCATATTTGATAAGCTTTCAGTCAATCAAATATAAACTAGAAGACGCCATTACCAATATGGCGCTAACATGAACGCTGGCACTGGTTGTCCTTCGCAATTTGCTTGTTTTAAAGTGTAAAATTTGCAAGTATCATGCTTCATTTCGATGTCGTATTCAATGTAATATGTCCTGTATAATAATCATTTGTCCTTGTTAGTTGGCCAATACTCTTAATTAGAGTTGGCAATTAAAATTTTCTCTGTTGACATTCTTTGCTGGCCGTATCTATCAGGGGGACATCTCTATAAACTACATTAGAACGTCAGCAAAATAATACTGGATTTTAGTGTAAATCGCATTCGGATGAGGTCATCATAGTTCGGAGTATTGTTAAGACTGCATTCTGAGATTGATTAAATCTTGGACGGTTTAATATTAACACCGTAAATTAGTTACCGTTATATACCACCAGAATTCTACCATTCCAGATGATCTTGACTGTGCGTAAAGCTAACTAATTTCGTTAGCTAAGTGTTACTTACATGTGGCCTAAACGCCTCCTTACTGGCGTTGAGGGAGTGTTTACGCAACGACTCGCCTTTGCATTCTCGCAGCTAAAAGCTGGAAATCATCTGAAATTCCAACATGGCGGCGGTTTTAGCTGCACCGACTCACAACAAACAGTCAATAATGTGAATTCAGAATCGACTGGAAAACTTGTTTCGTCAGGAGAAATTCTTTATTTTATTGTCACGGATTATAAGACTGCAAGTATTTACTCAAATGATGTCGAACTTGGCTAATCCATGTAACGTTGTTACCATGGCAATGTCACCTTTGTCATCACGATTAAATTCTAGCTGCGAGGATGTAAAGTCGAGTCGTTGCGTAAACACTCCCTAAGGGCGCGTTTATGCAACGACTCGCCTTATCATTCTCGCAGCTAGAACTCAATCGCGATGGCAAAGGTGACATTGCCATGGTAACAACGCTAAATGGATTAGCTAAATTCGACATCGTTTGAGTAAATACTTGCAGTCTTATAATCCGTGCCAATAATACAAAGAATTCCTCATGAAGAAACGATTTTCCCAAACGCTTCTGAACTCACGTTATTTGCTGTTTTCGTTGCGAGGCGGCAGACAAAAAA
>JAHWFP010201881.1:0-10478 GCA_023313725.1 Lithobius niger | reverse complement strand
AACTTTTTGTATCAGTAGGCAATTTTTGTCTATTTTATTGTGTGCCTACTGTCGCGGGATTTGATTCAGCGTCCACTTAACTTGCCGCTCACATTTCTGACCATTCGTCTAGACTTGCTTACTGTGTTCGGGGTTCCGTCACAAAGCTCGCGATGCGCCTTTCCTTTTCATTCGTGGGTTTCTGCCGTTTGCCTTCCTTTAATGATGCGAAAGCGTTGCCTTGTGCTTGTCTTGCCTTGTGTAACACCCTGTTTATCCTATGAACTTTTAACGATGGATTATTACTGGAGGTCAATCACCATGCACGTCAATGGTCATTTGGCTACTGTAACTCTCAAGGTGTCGTTGACTCCAGCTTCACCAACACACTAAGGTCATTGGTCCCAGCCGCTGCATGGGCTAGCCAATTCTTATCTACGTTGGGCGATGCGGCTTTCTGGGTTTCTGAGTTACTGCCCGCACAATGTAAGAGTGGCAGGTGCAGTTGGTTTTGAATCACGCAATAAATATGAAGTGCCAACTGTTAACAGCAGCCCATTACGGACTGTAATAATTTTATTGCTATACAATTGCCATTGAGTGTGCAAACGTTCGCTGTTGTTCTAAAGTGTAAGCTTCCTGTACGCCATTATTGTGGACACATTTCTAGACAAAGATGAACGATACACAATACATACTAGGTTCGTAAAGATATCCCAAAACGCGCTTCATGCAGCGAGCCATGGTGAGTGGCTGCGTGTCCTGCCATGGTGTAACGTGGTAATGATCAATCTAGATTGATAACCGTTGCACAATGAAGCTTCTAGAAATATATGAATGTAGAAACATCCAGAATAGTCCTGGCTGGCTATCTTAGGCTATATAATGGAGCGCAAGCCATGGGCGATCAGTTATCTCAGTTGCCATCTGACTTATTATCACTGCTTTTCTATTAGTGCAACCATGCAATAACTCTGATACTATATGCATCCTGAAATAGTCGTTCTTAGAACAGATCCTGAACACCAATACCAACTGTGAAAGGATATATCCCGCGTAGCCTTGAATAAACCTCTGCAACCGATTCTTTATTCCACTTCTGACTAAGCAGCGTTACACCTCTCCCCTCTGCATACAATGGTACACTGAAGAGAATGAGAAGACTATAGCAACTACTTTATCCGTTCGTCACCTTTTACATTGGTAGCCAAGTGGACTTTAAAAAACACGGCAAATTAAAACATGGTAGCGTCCTTATAGCTAATAGGCTCTCTCGACGTAACTCATTGAAATAATAACACTTGATTGTCGCATTTAAACACTACAGGAAAATACGCAACCGTAAAAACGAAAGGAATTCGACACACATCAGCTTTATTTAAAGTAGTCTCGACACTGTTTTGCATGTATGAATAGGCCTACAGTCGACACCAATTCTTTGTTACTGCTACTTACGAAATTAAAACGGAAGGTAAAGGAATCTAAGTTTGAAATCACGTTGCAGTCTCGACACCGTATTACATGAATGAAAAGGCCTACTTTCTAATCCAATTCTCCATTAGCTGCTACTTCCGAAATTAAAACGGCAGGTAAGAATTAGGCCTAAAAGCTGACAATTACGCCAGAAATTTAAAACTAGGCCTAAAAGCTAACACATTTTTAACGGGCAATTGTGATGGTCACTACTTTCACACATTATTTAATTAGAGATCGCCGTTGCAGTGCGTTATAGAAGTGTGCGCCTCAACCTTTTCGTTGAAAAATTTGCTGAAGTGCACAGAAGACCGGCTGAGGTTAGGTAGTCGATGCAGTCGCGTGTTTTCCCGTCTGTGTGTGTTGCCGTAGGATAGTGAAGTCTACTTCAGTGCAACCAACTGAGCATGCTACTCGCATGAAAGGGATTGTTATTTCAGTGTAGGTATTATTTTGTGAGACACTGACATGGACGTCCGTACACGGTTTTGTGGCACACTGAGATGGTTTTAGTGGTTTCCGGCATACTATTATACTTAGAATAGCTGAGGCACGGGTGGTGTTGAATGCACGGTTTGCAACACTGGTTAGGCGTGGTAGCACATGTGTATGTCCATATTCGACCGAATTCAATTGTTGCGCACACTAGCTAGCAAAGCTGATTTTCGTTCGCTCACTCAATCAGCGCACTCAAACCCCCCTCCTTCTCCCACTGTTAATGATTCCCTCTTTCTAATGATTACTTCCATTATATTCTTTCATATTCATGTTCGCGGAAATATCAGCGCATCATGTGACTCAAATCAACCCCCCCCCCCCCCAACGGCTAATGCTGCCCACTTTCTAACGATCTCTTTCACTAAAGATGGTCTCGAAGCTGCCCCTTCGAGAAGCATGCTATCCTGAAATGCTTTCCTGAAATGCAACCAGATGCGCGGGGCCGTGGGCCCTGGCTCCTAATATCTTTTGTGTGATTATAATATATATGGATTGATAGTTTCTCTCCCTCACTTTAAATTCTACTGTATGCAAAGCTAAATCAAAAATTCGTAAATAGTGCTTAGTGAACCCTTCACATACTTTGGGTTTTTCATATTTTTGTAGGCTTTCTTTGAATTAGTGTTTTTTTTCTTTAGTAAATGTGTCCTTATTCATGCACTTTTGGATTTTAGAAACGCTTCTTTCCATCATTAATTTTTTGGTGTGCTCCTGTTTTTAGTGCGGCCCTTACCCACACACGAACTTCCGGTCTTGCGCTGTGGGAGTGTGTCACTTTGCCTACTTTTGTTTCCTTGTACTATAAAAAAACGCCCGACGTAGCAACTTTTAAAGGGTGAAATTACGGAAGTTATTTGTCTTCTGTTTTACGAATTCCGAAAGTGCAGACAAAGAGCCGCCCTTAATAACCTTCACTTTCCCGACTTGCGCCCGTTTGTTTACCCAGGCTGTGTATATATGCAATGCGTCAATCTAAATATTCGATTTTGGTTTCGTTGTTGGAGCTTTTACGAAACGCACGCACGCCAGCTCTCAAATTTTTTCCCCCGTCTTAATTGGCGGAGAATGGCCGGAGTCTTTGTGCAGTGGAATGGAAGTGGTTCAAAAGACGACATTATTTAGGAGAGTGGCTTTAAAGTGGCACCACGCCGCAGAGCAAGCCACTTAATGCAACTTACCCTGGAACGCAAATAATCGAAATAGGTCTTTTGTTTTTGGAACTATTTCCAATGATATTTGATTGCAGTAAAACGAAGAGCATGTTGCGGTACCTAGAACCTAAATGAACCCCCCCCCCCTCCAATAACATAAAAAACCATATGGTCATCATAGACGTGAATAAGATCAAGAATGGCTCGTCCTCTGGAAAGGTCTGCTTAACTTCTCCCTCCCCCCACACCACACACACAGCGATTCGTACCAGTCACAGAGTGATGAATCATATTTATCATCAACAAACTCGTATGTGCAGCAAGGCATTCCAAATAGAAATAAATTTAATATGCCCAAATATATTCGAGTTTGATTTTTGAACTCATAAAAGTTACCTAACCTAGTGACTCAATCTCGGGCAAATCAAAACATAATTCTGTACGTTATCACATTACACATACTATTTTTATTTATTAAAAAAAAATTAATTTCTTTGAGCCTTAAATCAGCCGAAGCAATTGAATGCTGGTATGGCTGAAACGGCTCAATTTTGAACATTACCAGACTTTTTGAGAAGAAGAAATATCTGGTAAAGGGAGGAGCAAACCCGGGGATTTGAACCGGCAAACCTCCGCTTATCGTATGGGCCGAAAGATTGTTCGGAATTACACAAAAACCCACAAAAATTCCACATTCCTGCGTGTATTCAACCTCGCTTTATCGGAACATTACAAATATCTCGTGGACACATTAAACATTTTTCACCAGAGAACTTATTACTACAGAACCGATAATTGTTAGAATATAGTGCCAGCGATGGCAATTGGCATTGCCCATCTGCTCCAGATTACAGTACGGAAAGCCAAATGGGCTCGGTTAGTGCAAACTTACTTCCGTTACGCTTTGGACTTACATGTTAGGCTGCTTGAACGTGGAATCCCCTCGTCCTTTGATGTAAAAGGCTTGAAGGGTGGTTGTCAGTATTCGGTCAACATGGCTTTGGCTTGACATGTTCAAGAGCTTCCTACTTCAAGATCACTAGATTTCCCCCAATCATTACCATATGACCTTGCCAACTTTTATGTATTGTATTTAAGGTACTCGAAACAATGGAATCGCTTTTATGATCAGTATGGCAACCATTGTCTTAATTTTGTGTGTAACAATAAGACAATGAAGACAATTAAAAGGGTTAAAGGGTTTCACGAGCGTTAACCACTCCTGGTCATCTGCCCGAAGCCCTACGGCCCCATGTCTGCAACAGCCAGATTCCCAGGCAGTCACCCACCCAAGTATCAATCCAGCCCAATGCTGTTTAACTTCGGGGATCTGACGAGAACCGGTGTTTCCAGCACTGCAAGGCCGCAGACAATTAATTGTGTGTGCAATATGGAAAAGATCTGTTTAAAGAATTGCTGTGTTTGAGTTACTCAAAAATTAAGGAGTTTCTCTTTGCAAAGATTTTCGAATTTCAACAATTTCGCGAGCAGCTGCACTAGTATCCACCTATGATGTTTCCCAACGTAAGTTCAAATACATTTCGGTCCCAGTTTAATTCGAATTATTCCCACAGTCAACCCCAAAATTTAACTGATCATTATAATTCACCAATCATTTGAATTGCTTCGATTAGCCAGTAAGTGTAGGCAAGCATGTAAAAATAATATCCAGGATAATCCTGTAATTGAAGTGGCACTATCACCGATTCAAATGGCGAACAAAAACACCGTGGCGCCATCTAGCGGCAATGATATTGCTAATCTTTATAGCTTGCTCCCAGGTGCACGAAGACGAACCAAACTTTCACTCAATAATTAAAAATGTCGTGGCTTGTTTGTTTCGTTAAAAGAAATGCCGTTATGCATTCCTTCGCTTGGTGCAGGCAAACGCTAGATGGTACTACACAGCGCTAGATGTTGTCAGTATTCATCTGCTTTCAATCGGCGATAGTGCCACTTTAAACGTCAGAACCGAAATGACTGACCCTTGAAAATCTTTTAGCCTCAACACACCCATTATTCAGCACCATGCAATTCTGCCAAGTGATGTTCTGCCCTGAAGACTTTGGTGCCCTGGTCGGGAGTCGAACCCGGGCTGCCCACGTGACAGGCGAACATTCTACCACTGATCCATATACAGGCAGTGTGACATTTAAGTCCAAACGACAATGGAGATAGCGTTACATCTGTATTTAGTTATTCCAGATTGGTGTGCAGGTAATCGTGGATTTTTGAGTCCATCCAATCATTCAGGCAGTTGAAATACGGCTCTATGATACGCAAGAGTACATTTTTTATTCTTCTTTGGTTGTAAGTCGTCACTCTTTCAACTTATTTTCATAGCAGATGCCTTACTGTTCAGTTTTGTCTGAAGGTATCTACATCATGACAAACGTATGGTGTGCGGGTGTGTTTGTGAGTGCGTTTGTATCTCTACTCCTCTTGAACCAAGGCACATACAAAGGTAGGAGTAAACCAAATGAAAGAATTGCTTAACCATTTTCATCGCTGTGACTTGATATTATGATCCTCAAATACGCGAAAGAACCTGAAAAAATAACGTCAAAGTTTTTTTAACCCTCATGATGTTTGTTCATGACGTCATAGTTTGTTCATGCACGGGTTAAAATTCGTGAAACAACCGTCTTAAACTATTAGTTACGTACTGAGATCATCTGGAAAAGGATGCACGTAAAAAATAACTATAGATTTTAAAATTGATTTTGTATCAACTGGCTTGATGCATGGAAAAATCAGACCCATAGACCAGGTTTTAAAAGGGTGTCAAACATTCGTGTTTCTGAAGCACGGAGGTGCGGGGATTGAGCGAGCAAAGCGTTTTCATGTGTATTTCGCTTTGCTCTCTCAATCTTTCATATCTCACCTTCGTAGGGGATTACTTCTGGAGGAGAAGACTTACAAATGTGCAAACAAACAAATGGTAGGTTTTGAGTGATGTAGGTGAAATGCAGACGTGTTGAGGAATGTGATGAACGAACTATAAGCAACAACTGCAATTAATTTGTGTCGAAATAATCAGTACATCGAGTTTGTGATGCTCTTGGAATCGAAGAAATTACATGAAGCATGGATCGACGCCAGTAGAGTGAGCGAAGCAAACGATATTTCTAGTTTTAGGCCGGGTTTACACAACCACTCGCTTTTGCATTCTCGCAGCTACAAGCTAGAAATCACCTCAAATTCCAACATGGCGGCGGTTTTATGTCTGCCGCCTCGCAACGAAAACAGCAAATAACGTGAGTTCAGAAGCGTTTGGGAAAATTGTTTCGTCATGAGGAATTCTTTCTATTATTGGCACGGATTATAAGCTGCATGATCATCGCAGCTCAAACGATGTCGGATTTAGCTAATCCATTTAGCGTTGTTACCATGGTAATGTCACCTTTGCCATCGCGGTTGAGTTCTAGCTGCGAGAATGCAAAGGCGAGTCGCTGCGTAAACGCGCCCTTTCTTATGTTTACCTTCCTTTAACTTAATTTTTTTTGTGGCTTCTTATCTCCTTCCCCTCCCTGCATCTCCGCCTATTTTCTAATATACATACGGATACAAAACAAAACTCCAAAATTCTGAGAGACTGACTGCGGGAATACTGGGTGAATTGACGAGACTAACATCATTTTTTTTTAAACAGCATGAAAAACTGTTCTCTTCTGTTTTATACCCATATTCCATGCATATCTGATGTCGTTTAGATATGGGAGGCCAATAAATATTCAGTATTCTAGTCGTAAAACAAAAATATCGTGACAACTCAAAACATTCATCAGCAAGATAATGTCTGAATTGTAATTTAAAGTTTCGTAACGTAGATATAAGAGACCCATGATATGAAACTAAACGATGCAGAGAATATAGAATAAAATGCGGGATGGAATGGGGTGGGGATAGGGAATGAGGAGAAGGAGGGGACAGGGTCGCAGCGACGAATTCGAGGCAAAACGCAACACTATACCGAATTTGAAAATTTAAGCAAATAAACTGGTAAATAATGCCAGTTTTGCAGCAAGTGACCAACTTATAGCATGTAGGGGAGGGAGGTTGTTTTCAGTACGTTATAACTTGGTCATTTAAAGGTACATTCCTCCTAGAGCTATTTTTCTCGATCCTCCACATCAAGTACGGCCCCAAAGTTGAATTTACTTACCGTTTAGGCGTTAGTCAACCCCTTGCTAAAAATCCGTTTTAAAATGTGGAGTTCTAGGAGATTTTCTTTTGAATATTGGGAACTATTTTGAAGGTACGTTCCGCCTGCCTTATAACACCCACGCGCAGATAGCCATCCGCGCATGTTACCATCGCACCGTTTCGCGAGACACGGCGTAGTAAAGATTGCAGCTGGGTTCCTCGCAGCAAGGAACGCAGTACTATCTCAGTTAGCCTTGGGCGTAGTAGACGAAACAGCATGATCTCAAAGATCGAGGGTTCAATTCACGCACAGGCAATCTGACATTTAAGTCCAAAAGACGACGTAAATAGGTTTGCATCTGTATTGATTTACTGACGCACGTAGCTTCATAAACAATAAATAATGACTACGTAAACTCGCTCGTAGTGATTCATACAGGCAAAACAAATGAAGACCGAAAAAGAAATGAAGGCCTAAACATGAGCTCATTTCTTAGAAGAACCTGCGGCATATTTTCAATGAAAGGTGAGGCTACTGATCCAACTAAAGTGCCAACAAAATGTGCCACCAGTGGGCCACATTTACGAGTCGCAGCCGCTTGTTCTTCTGATCGAAATCGCTAAAATTATGATAAGCCTGCGTGGATTTTGTTACATGAACTCGCATATCCTCCCGGAACACGTATAAATTTGAAAGATACAATCTCTGCTCGCCCGACAGTCTGAAAATCGTGTACATATCCATAGCCACCCAGAAAAACAGACTGCCGAATTCGTCTACGACGATAGTCTAATGCCTGGAAGGCCACAAGGAAACCGCACATACACAACTCAATATTACCTCTTTTATTTATAGTGTATACATATATGTATACACAGGTTGTACGTGCCCATTTTTCTTCGTGCAATATTATTGTTTTATCGCGGGGGAGAGTAAGTTTGGTTTTGTACAGTTGGTTTTAAGAACATCCGAGTGCCTTGCGGAGTTGAAATTTATAGCTTGCACGCTCGTAGCATTTTCGTGCAAGTCGACGATAATTTACCCCAGTGATGCATGTACAAAATCCACTGCAGTTAAAGAAGATGGCGGTCCAAGCTATGAAAACAAACATAAATTTCATCAACCAAACAGTCGGAAGAGTGAGTTTTTCCAAGAAATATGGAAGCGAATTGCGAGACTAAACAGAGCCAGAGTGAAATATAAAATCGTTGCGACATTCACTCCCAATTTAAAGTCTTTGAATACATGTTAGAGATCAGTAGAGCGTATTTTAATAGAAAGCATATAATAGACTACCTTCCCGCAGTGTTATTGGGCTTATTGTTTCTTATTTAGTAGTATTTTTATGGATGTGTTGGTGGACTAGCAGTGGTAGTGCTCGGTTGAAGTGCTGAAAGTATGAAATACACACGAATGGTTGTAAATAAGGTAAGGGCGCGTTTACGGAGCGACTTGCCTTTGCATTCTCGCAGCTACAACTCAATCGCGATGGCAAAGGTGACATTGCCATGGTAACAACGCTAAACGGATTAGCTAAATCCGACATCGTTTGAGTAAATACTTGCAGTCTTATAATCCGTGCCAATAATATAAAGAATTCCTCATGACGAAACAATTTTCCCAAACGCTTCTGAACTCGCGTTATTGGCTGTTTTCGTTGCGAGGCGGCAGACATAAAACCGCCGCCATGTTGGAATTTCAGGTGATTTCTAGCTTCTAGCTGCGAGAATTCAAAAGCGAGTGGTTGCGTAAACGTGCCCTAAAGGTAGGGACTGGTCATTATTTGTTCCCGGTGTTGCAGCACTATATGAACATTATTTTACGGCAACGATGACTCCTTGAAGTCTTCGTTCAATTTATGGTACACGTGAAAGGATCATTTAATACATTGTAATAAGTAAAGAAAGTACCGCAGTGCAATATACAAATACCGCGGTTCTTCGTCTGTTTAAAATTAACGAAATTTCGCCTCCAGAGCTCTTGTAACAAAACCCTCAAGGATGAAAGAACCTTCCAAGTTTCAGCCAATCCGAGTAGTGTAAAAATAACTGCTACCAAGCTCTCTACATAGTGCACCAAGCATTATCATGTACTAACCCAAAAGTGTTCACTTTATAAAGTAGTGATATCATCCCTGCCAATGAACACCCGTTCAGCTAATCCCACCCACTATTACTTCAGACATTAAATAGAAAACCTGACCACTGCTACCGAAACAAATGATAGCGTAACGTAGCATTTTTATTTTTATTCAATTGTAATTAAGTTTTTCACGAAATGATCGGTGACAAGCCCCCTGGTATCACTTTAACAACGAACACAAACAGCTGGGATAGCCTTCTTCATTTGTAACCCGGACCCTTCCACACCAGGGCTTATCTCACCTAACTTACATCCTTCCACACCAGGACATACTTCCTAAACTAACCCATTCTAACCTAACCTGAAGCCTTCCACACCAAGATATACCTGATTTTATTCTAACCTAACCAAATCAGACTCTTCCACACCAGTACATATTTCCTAACCTAACCTAACCTAACCTAACCTGGATCCTTCCACACCAGGATATATCTAACCTAAGCCCTTCCAGACGAGGACATACCTAACCCCTTCCCCACCATGATATACCTAACCTAAGCTAACGTGTACCCTTCCACACCAGGGTGTACGCATGCGCGAGAAGACGAAATAACCAAGTCAAACTACGAAAAGTAAGATCCAAGAGAGATTCCATAGAATCCGAGTGAAATGAGAAAAGCCCATCCAACTTGTAAGTCTCGGTCTAACTAAGAGGATACGTGATCGAATATCATTATAGACCTAAGTTTGAAAAGGGAACCTTACGTCTAGAGTGGAAGGGGTTAAGTATTTATTTGTAATCTTAAGGTTCGACAAAAATCTCCGTTTTGGCTTCGATCGAATTTACTCATAATTATCATTCTGTGCCTTATCTTTGCATTCTTTACCAGTTCGCGAATGTAATAAACATCCATTCAATAAGATTTTTAATCCATGGTGTATACTCTTTTTTTTTCGTTTATTTTTCAGCCTGCTTTCTTCTTGCTACGTGTTTGTGGTTGTTTACAACTAGGTGGTGCACAATGAAAATCCGTAGTGATTAAAATGGGGGATGGTTGTCTGGAGCAAGTGAAGAGGGATTGGGGGTTGGAATGTGCTTTGCTCAATGACCCCCTCCACGAGCAACCAGCCACAACTTTCTAACTCAC
>JAHWFP010201879.1:123236-143896 GCA_023313725.1 Lithobius niger | reverse complement strand
CTGGAGATTGGAGTAATACGAATAGATTGTTGTCAAAATGGATAAAAAAATTGCCCGGTATCAACTCAGCTTAAGGACAAGGTACTGATGCAATTCACGGCATGTTTAAGACAGCAACAGACAGAAGGACCTAACACTAACAACAATTTAAACTCTGTCCACAACCCTTTTTACCAAGAACGACGGTACTAGATTTAAATTGGCCTTGTTTCCAACAGCCAGACAGAGGGTGTTAACATTGTAAACAAACCAGCCACATTTTCGATGCAACATCTCCTCGGAAGTGAGGGACGTCAACTAGGTGATTTGGTCTCCAAATTTGGAGGTCAAAGTGACAAGATGGGTTTAGAGCGAGCCATCCCACCTGTAGCTAACATGAGCAGGAATTTTTATGAGGGCATGGGGGGATTCTCGCAACAGGTAATGCAAGACGGTCAGCAGGTGGACAACGCAGCACCCCCACCTACAGTTTCATCATACCCCCAGGGAACGGGAAGTGGTATGGTGCAAGAGAGGTTGCCCAACTTGGCTCAACAGCCAGCCTCAGCAACTGGACACCCATCTCAACCCCCACCCCCACCCCTTTTCAACTTAACTACCATGCAAGCGCCGCATGCAAACACGTTTAAATTACCAAGACAAGCGACACCAAAATATTGTGGCAGTTCTGATCAGAAGACGGCACAAGAATTTTTAACAGCACTATTAAAACATAAGAAAGCATTTGCTATTTCAGACCAGTATTTGGTGGAGACAGTTTTGCCTTTAGCTTTGATAGAGGATGCCGAGATTTGGTACAATTTTCAACCAACTTTTCAGTCATGGGAAGAATTTCAAGACGCCTTTAGGAAAGAGTATGAACCACCACTGTATCTGGAAGGGTTAAGAAAGGAGCTTGAAAATCGGTACATCCACAGGGAAGAGTCTATATCGCATTTTATGTTTTCAATAAATGGCTATCTAGAAAGACTAGAACCTACAGCAACTGAAAGCGCAAAAGTAGCTAGGGTTCTGAGTTTAATTCATCCTGAATATCGTCTATTTCTTCAGGGCAAACATTTTGAAACATTAAGAGATTTGGCTGATGAGGCAAATAAAGTTCAGACAGCTGATAATGACACAGAGAAGTTATCAAGACCCCCCTGTACCGGAAGTGAGCTTAGAGCCTTCTTTGGCTTGGAGGAGGCCAGTGAAAAACAACAACAAAAATAGCCAACATGAGTTTCGTTTAACAGAGGCGGACTGCCGAGCTACCACCTATTTAGGAACACCGGAGTGTGCTGTAAAGGGCTTGGATCCTGTAGGATATCCTAAAGGAAGATACAAGAGTAACCAGCAGAGGGCAACGCACGCCACAAACGAAGCTGCAGCAACACAAGAAAATAAACAAACAATCAACAACTTAAAGGTTGAGGGATCACTTAGATCTAGCAGAAGGAGAAAGAAGTGGACAGTCATTGTTTTATTTGTGGAGAATTGGGACACTTCCATGTTCATTGCAAGCAATTCGTTCCAAAAACGAAGATATGGCAATTTAGGTAGGCGTCAGAGAAGAATTGTCATGATAAACAATAGGGACTAGGGCAATAAGGCAGGATTGTATGCAGGAGAGGTGAAGTACGTACAAGCTCATCAATTAAAAAGATTGGGTGACGGCTTAGACAGAGAAATGAGGCAAAGGAAGATACCATTGTTATCACTAAATGTACATGGCAAGTCTTTCACAGCTTTGGCCGAGAGTGGGAGCAAAAGTTCCATCATCGACCGGGAGGTAGCCAATTTTTTGGTATTAAGGGACATACTCTCTACCTTGATTCAAAAATCGTGTTTATCCTCGCAACGGGCCGAACATCCGGGTCCGGTTTTATGAGATGCAAGATCAGTTGGGGGAAAGGATTCTCCTTGATTCATACTTTTTTGGTTCTTGATGATTGTGTAGATAGCATAATTCTCGGACGAGATTTTCCACACAAAACGGGAATGCAAATAGGCATTAGAGCAGCAGGATGGCGAATGGGCACCAACCCTACCCTCACACCATTCCTAGATGATGGTTTACGATTTGCACCACTACATAGTAAACAAATTGAACTAGTAGAGGCACAAGCAATAGCTGACTGGAATATTATTGAATCTAAAATTCAGAAGGCACATTGCACGGAGAAACAGAAGAAGCAACTAAGGAAGTGTTTAAAAGGGTTTCCAAAAGTCTTAACCTCAAAATTAGGACGGACACACCTACATGAACACAAGATAGAACTGAAGCCAGATGCACAACCAGTCAGAATGCCTTTCCGACCAGTAAATCATGCAACAAGGGAAATCATTGACAAGCAAATTGACGAATGGCTAGCGGACGACGTCATCCAGAGGGGCTTCTCTGAGTGGTGCACACTACTGGTACTTGCTCCCAAGAAGGAAGATCCTTACGCGAAACGCGTCTGTCTCGATTTTCGCCCCTTGAACGCACGATTACGTTTTGATTGTTACACGACCAACTATGCGGAGCAGATATTTGGCATGCTGGGCAAGGCTAAATATTTCACATTCATAGATTTGAAAGCAGGGTATCTTCATATTCCTCTGGAAGAGAGTTCCAAGAAATACTGCTCTTTCAGATGCCACAGAGGGAGTTACACGTTCAAACGCATGGCTTTTGGATTAAGTGGTACACCGGCCAGCTTCGCCAGAATGATGAACGATCAAGTTTTGGATTCGGCTCTGTTCGATTATTGTACGATTTTTTCGGATGATGCAATCGTGCATTCTGACTCATTCGAAGAACATTTGAAGCATTTGGCTGATGTTTTGAAGAGACTAGAAAAAGCTGGACTCACTGTCTCAATAAAGAAGACTCAGTTTTGTGCTAAGGATGTAAAATACTTAGGCCGTATAGTCCGGGTAGGATCAGTCAGTCCGGACCCAGACAAGGTAGAAATTATCAAGAATTACCCGGAACCGACCAACGTAAAGCAGTTGATAAGGATGTTAGGCCTTTTTGGATTTTTTCGCAGTTTTTTGGAGTCCTATCACGATTTTACTGCAGAAATCTGCATACTGCTAAAGAAAGGAGAAAAATAGGATTGGACCGCTACAGGCTCGCAGTCAAAGCAAAGTTTGAAGGACAAATTGATAGGGGCCACTCTCAAGCTACCGGATCTATCACAACCCTTCCAAATACATTGCGATTCGTCTTTGACAGGCTTGGCGGCCATTTTACTTCAGCGTAAAGAAGGAGTGGGACTATAACCAGTGGCATTCGCGGGAAGAAGGTTAACAAATCCTGAAAAAAATTATGGGATCAAGAAAGGGGATAGGCTCCCTATGCTGTGGTCCCAAACAGGCGGCAGTGGGCTTGCAAGGGTCCGGGGGCACACAAAAATTAATTTATAGTGCTGAGGAGATACTGAATTCCTCCGTGTCTAGCAAAGGACGAATGAACGTCCTACTGTGGTACCATCTAGTCGGTGTTGTTGTCGGGCTGCCAGATTATAGACCCGTTCTGGTAAGTGGCACAACGTGGTACGTGAATGACAGTCCACACCTAAAGGGTATTTCTCTAAGGGTTACATCTTGAATGGGTCCCGACCATTAGGTACACCCGAACAGGCAAGGCTGGGGGAAACGGTCAAAGTTTGCAGTAGGTCAGCGATAGGCCTATGCGGCCAAATTACTTGTAGTTAGAAATCAAACACTGCTGCAGCGACTCCGTAGTCGCAAGTTCGCAACTGGTCTTCTATCTGATCACCACCGCCACTTTCAAAAATGTTGAGGCGCACACCTCTATCACGCACTGCAAGAGCAATCTATATTATATAATTTGAGCGTAGTGACCGTCATAATCGCCGGTAAGATATGTGTTAGCTTTTAGGCCTAGTTTTAGATTTTCCGTGTAATTGTCAGCTGTTAGGCCTAACTTGTACCTACCGTTTATTTTTCGCATTTTCATTTCATTGCAACACGGTGCCGTCGCAACGTGATTTTAGGCCTAATTTTTAACTTATAGGCCTAATTTTTTTACCTGCTGATTTAATTTCGTAAGTATAGTAGCAAACCGGGAAAATTTGGTCGAGAGTAGGCCTATTCATTCATGCAACACGGCATCGAGACTATTTCAAATGAAGCTAATGTGTGTCGTTAACGAAATCCTATTGTTTTTACGGTTGCGTGTTTTCCTGTATAGTGTTTAAATGCGACAATCAAATGTTGTTATTTCATTGAGTTACGTAAAGAAAGCCTATTAGCTAAATATGGAAGCTATGATGTTTTAATTTGCCGTTTTTTTTAAGTCCACTTTACTGCCATAAAAGGCGAAGGACGGACAGACGGTCACACAAAGTCGTTGCAATAGTCTTATTGAAGCTAAAAAGTCCTATTGTTGTATATACAAGTTTAAGTCACGTTATTTGTTCTGTAAGACTGAACACAATCCATTAAAATCACTCTAAAGCAACGACATATTTTGCTATTGACAGCGATATTTTTCATACGCTAATCTGCATGAGTGCAAGTGCTATAATTAGCGAGTCACGCTATAATTTCCACGATTTTCAGTCTGTTTATTTCTAACTTCACACCCAACGACACGCAGCTGTTATTGCCATGTTTACCGAGAAATTTCATCCGCTGAAATTCAAAACGTTAAATTGCAATTTACACAACTTGTTTAACCTCGAGCAGCAAATTTGACTACAAAAATCGTGGAAAAAAGCTAAGGTGAAAGTTATGAGTCCATCACACTGAGTCAGCGAAAAGTTAAACACCCAAAAATAGCGTGAAAGTAGGTTTAGTAAGCAATTCGTAGACCAGAATTGAGAAAACGTTTCCCCCATTCACAAAAAATTCAGAGAAAAAAGAAAAGAAAAACTCTTAAAGATGCTGCTTCAAGTTTTTTTTCAACGCATGAGAATAAATTACCGTGATTTGTGCGCTGCTCTTCGCGAATTCACCCAAAACAAAACTCATTAAGGATTCCGACCAAGCTTTTTTGCCGTTTGAATTCGTGATATCAAACGCCAAGCGCTTTCGCCTACTTAATCCAACCCGAGTATTAAATGAAGTTCATAGGTGAGATAAAAAAAAATTGAAATTGTTTAAACTTCGCAATTTTCTAGTAGTTCATTTAACGTTTGAAGTCTTGAAAGGCTTAATCGGATTAAGTTCATAGAACCTGTTGTTTGAATGACGTAGAAGCTTACCGAGAATCGGTATCAACCTTTGTTTTGGGGAAATATCACGTCTTTTGACATTATTTTTGTTGTTCGCTTTTGGCGAGTGACAAGGTCCACTTCTTTTTAATGATTTCTGTCTCTTCGTTAAGCCTTGGAACAACCTTCCTGACGAGGTCAAATCCAGCAACATTTAAACGTCTGCTCAGACGTATACTAAAGAATATTTTTTTTTACTAGTTTTAAAGAATTTAAATCGTGTTATCAACGCTGCTAGCTACACGGCTGTTGCGTGGCTATAGCGGACGTTTGAAATCGAGAGACTCTAGCGTACGGATCGTGGGCCGAGTGGACACGTTTCTGTCGAATGGTACGCGGACACATCGATTGCACGTATCGTGTTTCATTACACCCGCAGTTTCATTCTGCGTATATTCCGGTAGTGAGTTTCCGGCAGTTCTGATTGGTGAGGGTTTCGGATGTTTATCTTCCCCACACAAAGCGCCTCCTCTTTCCCCCCCCCCCCCATCCCTACAGTTCTGATTGCACATTCCCGGAGTTTTCTTTATTCGTATTTTCGGGCCAGGAGTTTCCGGCAGGTCTCGTTGGGAAGGCTGTACGCTGTACGCTCCCCAACAATTAAAATTGCACACGGCCAGAGATGCCAGGTTTTTTTTTTTGTCGTATTCCGCCCTTGGATGAGAAGGGCTTCGTCGTTTCGCGCTACGCTCTGGTCAAGCTTTATTTACGTCCGCTCTGGCCCCATCGACAACAAGCGGTCTGTGCGGGTAAAAGAATCTCCGGCCCACTGGTAGGGGTTTTTTAGTACGCGTGGGAGCTGCCCCAATGCCAACCCCACAGTTAAGGGACTTGCTTAAAAATGTGCCGTGGTGCTTGTCAAGGGGTTGCGGAAATTCCAAATTAACCTTAACAGATGGAACAAGGCTGGTAGTCGTGGTTCAGTTTTGGTGGTCGTTTAATGTTAAATATTAACGATCGTGTGCTCAGGCTCGCCTGAAGTTCAAGGGCGACACTAACCTTGGCTTAGGGCCTTAAATGGAATGTCAACGGCATTAGACTTACTTGGGAAAATTTGGATTAATTAGTTTCGGGCAAACTAATACGTTGACGTTAATACGTAGACGGCTAAACTAAGTAGCTACGGGGTTGCAGTGCTGAACTAGGAAGAGGGTTGGTCTGGTTTGAACTTAAGTTCGGGGATTGGGGAAATTGGGAAAAATTCTAATTATAGGGCCGAAATTACCTTTGGATGCGGAGAGTTGGAGAGTTGGTAGCGGATGGAATTTTAGGTTAATACCTAATTGTTGGAAGCACCCGGCGGAAGACCAAGCGAGCTCGAGCCGTTACAATTGATGTCAAGCATTATGTACACACAAATCATAGCTATGTATTGTTACAACAATTGATCAAATAGGATTATTTCAACTAACAATGAGTATTAATTTTGGAGTGACAACGGCACATTACAATTTGAAGTCATGTGGACTTCGGGCTTGGCAGATTTCACAAATGACGTCATCAGCGTAATCTTGCTGGGGTGGTACAATTCCAACGTTGAAATCCGGAATTAAACTCGCAACACCACTACCAGTAATTACTTAGTGGTGTCTCGCAAGGATCAGTTCTTGGTCCTATTCTTTTTCTCCTGTATATTGCAGGCCTCAAAACTGAATACCCTGATTGTGAACTGCCTAAATATGCAGATGGTATCACATTCTATAAGTGTGTGATTGACCACTCTGATCGCCACACTCTCCAATCGGAATTATTCAACATCGAGTCTCGGTCAAATACTTGGCAGCTCCCATTAAATAATAGTAAGTGCCATGCAATGTACCTAGGCAGAAACAATTTAAATCTACCGTACTCTCTAAACTCCAATGTCCTGAATTCTGTAGAGTCTACTAAGATCCTTGGGGTGTGGTTTACCTGCAAATGCAAATACAAAAAAAAAAAAAAAAAAGGGGCACATCTAATTAGAAGATGCTTCCTCTCTAATGATCCTAAAACCTTGGTCAGGGTTAAAGGCGTTTGTACGCCCGTTATTGGAGTATGCGAGTTCAGCCTGGTCGCCATACCGGGTAAAGGACATAAAAAAGGTCGAATCTGTCCAGCGAGCTTTCACTAAATGGGGGGCCTGGGTTCTGCAACCAATCTTGTTCACTTCGCTTTGAAGGCTTGATACACTCGAATTGAGGCGTCTTAAGGCTGACCTTTGCCTCATCCACTTTTTGCTCAATGGACGTATTGGCTTCAATTTTGAAAAATGTTTGGTCACACCTTGGTATGGTTCTCCCTTAGAGAACCATATAGACAGTTTTCCTCGAACGGGATAGTCCCTGTCTGGAATTTCCTGCCATCTACGGTTGTATCGTCGACATCTCTGGCTAGTTTCGAGAATATTCTCCGCAAGACAGACCTATCTGGTTTCTGAAAATGCTTCTGAGTTGACTTTGTTCCCATTGTATGGTCTACACTTTGTGATGTTCTTATCTCATTATGTTATTTTTAGTTATGGATAGATGTCTGTTTTATTATTTTTTGACGTTGGTTTAATCGAACCATTATCTTGTTTTTTTATTTTTAACTTTGGACTTGGTGTGGGTGGTGTATACTACTACCTTCCTTGCCCCCCACAGGTTTTCTGACTGTGAAGATGTATTATTATTATAACCTGCAAGTGACCACAATGCGGCTTGTGAATAATGATGGCCACCCTGTGTCGTAGTCGCTGTAGCCTACGTGGTAGAAAAAAATATGTAGTAACTGTTTAAGATTTCGTTCGTTGCTGACAGGAAGTACCGTTTAACATCGCCAAAAAAAAAATTACAGCATTCGCATATTTCCTTCTACAACACCGGTTCTAAATGCAGGTATTTAGTCTGAACAATTCACTCGTGGGCTCATTATGCACGAATCGTGACTGGATCCGGCTATGCGCAGTAGATCACGTCCGGTCAAAGGGCAAGATGGCTGACATCGCCATAATATTGCTTTCTTTCTAATCCTCGATTGGCTACATTTTTCAAATGTACTCGATCACAATAAAAGATATAAAGAAATGGAACACACTCCCCCGACCACCGCCCCCCGGACCCCCCATGGTTTTTGCTCTCAATATTCGTGACGGGTGAATAAACATAAAACGTTTATGCTGATTTATTTCCGCTTCTATTACGAGGGCAGAACGGGTTACGTCATTAAGGGTGAAGGCAGAGGAACCACTACCAACAAGCTCAAAACCAGACTGGCTTCACCAGGTAAAAATGAGAAACTATACTTGGCGGGGATACATTCTGCTAAATGTTAGACACCCACATTTAGGCCTATTAATGATAGTTGATCTCTTAAAATCAAGCTGGTCTCACGCATAGCTCTCTATCTATTCTAGACAGCCTGACTAGAGATTTGTACTGGTGAGAGCAGCTTGATTTTAACGAACCACTACCAAACAATTCAAAGTGCATTCCGCAAGCCGTATAACAGCCATACGCATATCGTCATCCGCGCATTTTACCATAACACCATTTTGCGAGACTCGGCGTAGTAACACAAGGCCAACTGAGATAGTAGCTGCGTTCCTTGCTACTATCTCAGTTGGCCTTGGGCGTATTAGACGAAACAGCATTAACACAAAAATTGTGTCGTCGCCAACTGGAAAGATTTTCGTATTTTAACATCACACTTTATACTTTTTTAGGCTACTATCTTATCATTTTTCTTCGGGGACCACTTTTAAAATTTTTTAATTTTTACCACATTAGTCTTTTAGATTTTTGATCTCGTGGTAATCATTAGCAAATGATTAAAAATTAGTACATGCACAAACACAGATGAAACCTCATGGTTATTGTATAGGCGCACAAAGGATCATTTAATCGCAGGATGTTGTTAAATTAGTTCCCATTATTCAACAGAAAATCTCCTGGACGCCACATTTTATAGCGGATTTCTAGCAAGGGCTGGAACTAACGGTAAGTAAATAGAACTTCGGTCCGTACTTGATGTGGAGCATCGAGAAAAATGGCGTTGGGAGGAATATACCTTAACTTTTTAGTCCACGATGGGTCTCACTACTTTCTCAGCGTGACGTTCAAACGCTCATGATGAAATTCCTAGATTTTTCAGGTTTCCAGACCAATACTTTGATTTTTTCCTGATTTATTTTCGGTCGGAGAAAGGGGCAGTGTATAGGACTATACCCCCCCCCCCCCCCACACACACATTTTATTCAAATCACATCGTTTTGCGGTAAAGAGTAGCGAGGCCAGAAGCGCTGAACAAAACTAAAAACGTACGAAACGCGTCCTGTCCCATGTTACTTAGGCCTAAGAGTTTTTGCTTTATCAGAAATGTTACAAAGGAACTCAACAGTTTTAATTGAAATAAAGTGAAGGTTTTAGAGTTTACAAAAAATGAAATACTAATTATTTATGAAAAAGACTTGCCGGAAAATTGTTCACTAATGAAATCAATGACTAATGAACGGTAACAGGGTTAACACAGAAGTAAAACCAATAAATTTCGTCACTCTAGAATTACCCCCACTTTTTGGTTCAACCCCATTTTTCCCTCTTATATTTTCCACCTCATTTTCACCCCAAACGGCAATCAATACCTCTAGTTTTGGGGTAAAAACCCCTAATCTTGAAACTGGTTAAACATAGTGAATGTGGGGGATAGGTTCACCTTACTTAACATCACTGAAAAGTAGACCTCGCTACGTAGCTCTCTGTACAGTCCTGCTTTACGCGTAAAAAAAAATCTACTCTAACTTGTTAAGTCTACTTAATTCAACTAACTTAAGCTAGCTATAACAATTTCAAAGCACCAGGCGGTCAATTTATACAAACTACGAGGAGCCATGCAGCGAGGTCTGGTTTCCACGGGTGCCGAGTAAGGTTCATCGTCGGGAGGTTGTGGGGGGGGGGGGCCACAGAGCTCTTCAACAACATACTATAAATTCCGAATCTATAAACATGTCAGGCAATCTACCCACAAGGTTGACCACAAATTCACGAGTTTACAGTCACCAATCCGGCCCAGTAAAAACGGTAAAAAAAACTTGACTGGGAACCAGTCGTTTCCCTGTTTACCACCAAATGACGTTTTTGTTTTTTAACCTTTATTTTCCCGTATTTACCTTTATTTATTAAGGGTTGAGACTGATAACGCAAGATCAGTTCACGCATTTCGCAGAATGTTAGATTCTGAGCCACTGTTTAAATTCTTGAAGCGTCCCCTTACCACCTCCATAGTACTAGTGATGGTGGTTGTCCTCCCACCAGGTTTTATCTGGTTGGTTTTTTAAACTATTTATTATTTTTATTTTACTTTTCTTTACTAAGTGATGACATATCCCCACTATCTGGGAGCATTACCTTTTAACATTAAAAAAAAGTAAAACATTTTTCTTAAAAATTGCAAAGTACGCTACGTATTTTGCTATTTTTAAGCAAAATGTTTTTACTTTTTTGTGTGTACTGTTTGGGCCTTTTAACTCTTTTCACATCCTTCCCCTGTCTCACACGTTTGGAGATGCCATCGGTGACCTTTGGGTCCCTGGTAGGTCTAACCTAGGTGGTAAGGCATTCGTATCCCAAACCTCTTCTGATTACCATTCTTAGGCCATTTTGCGTACACGGTACTTACATACTACTAGGGCTGGCTGTTAGTGACCCCCCGGTCCTTGCCAGACCCGTTGCTATCGCAACAAATATTATTATTATTACCATTATGTAACTTTTATTCACCCTTATTTACTTTTATTTACCATTATTTGTCCTTATTTACCATCACATAAACTTTATTAACTCTTATTTACATGTATTTCCGTTATTTAGCTTTATTTACCATTGACGGCTAATTCTCTGTGGCATTCGAATCTGCACCAGTCGTTTAACTAGCTCCAAGGGGCACTGGAGGTAAAAACATTAGCGTGGTTTTTCAAGCCAATGCTGTGAGAGCGGATTTCTTGGTCCCAAAATTGCTTAATTTTCGGGATTTGTTGGCAGCTGCTCCAATTTCGACAAGTGGCATTTTTTCTTTTCCTATTTATAACCTTAATATATGTTTTGCAGCGTAAAGGGATTGAACAAAACAACGGTTTTTAAGCCTAAGAAATCCGCTCTCACAGCAGCGGCTTGACTAACGACACCATTGTTGTTACCTCCATTTTTTCCCTATTCTTCTTGCGGCTAGCTCAACAATCGGTACCCGACGCTAGCTCCGTAACTAACATTGCGCTATTGTTGCTGCTTATAAATAATTAGTAAAAAAAAAAAAAACGAATTCGTTTGATGCTTAAGGTAAGGTTTAACTGATTCGAAGTCAAAACAGCAAAGGAACACAAATAAACTTTCCTGTAAGGTTTCAGATACTGCAGTGTTGCTGTACTGTTTCGCCCACGTGAAACCTTACTGCTGTATTCAAATGTTTTTCCCAATTTTATTTTTGCATACGATACTTCTGCTAATGATTGGTTCATTCTACTTGGCTACACGACATCGCTGGAAAATGCTTAAAACATAACCGTGTTAGTGGGTTTACAACAGCTCTACACGTAACTGAAGGTTCGTGCGAGGCTTTGAAAATCTAGAAATGCCCTGGAAAGTAATAATGTAATTCCATGCCTGGAAAAGGGCTTGAAAATCTTGAAAAATGATATATGAATCATCAGTAAAGTGATGAACGAATAGTAGAAGTCGTGACTGAAGAACACTGAACAAATTTAGCCAAGAAAGTGGTCGAATGTGTAACCTTACATTTTTCTTCCTTTGTTTGAGCATGAAAAGTTTTGAAATTTGGGCCCTGACTTTAATTGTATTGTTTATTTACCTTTATTTACCGTTACCTACCCTTATTTTTTTTTGTACTTAAACTGTTACTTTGTGTTTATTTTTGTTTATGATGCGTAATATGGATTTATGTTCATAATAGTACTTGGCAACAAATAATATGTTTAATATTACTTCCATATTATTCATTATCATGTGACTTTCTATTGTACCTGACTTATACGGCACACACAAATTCACCATGAACTTCGAGCCGTCATAATCAACTACTTACTTACTATTTTCTTTCATTTACCCTTATTTACCTTTATTATCGTTACCTACCCTTATTTACCTTTGTTTACCCTTATTTACCATCATTTCCCAGCTTTATTACCCTTTATTTACTTTCGAAAACGATAAACATTAGAGGGAAATCTAATTTATTTATTTATCCTTTATTAAATTTCAAAATCTAAAAACTGTGAAATTCAAAAAGTACAAAATCAGATAACAACAAATGTTAGGGAGAATCGCATTAATCATGTACTCAGGTTAGAACACTGGAAAGCGGGAAAAGTTCAATGGTCCGCTTGTCAAAGGCTAAAATGAAGACGAGGAAAACGGTAAGAGATGAAATCTGATACATCCTTCGATTTGAAATTTGCAAATCCTACGGAAACCCTATAAATCTTGTGAAATCTCTGCAAATTCGTGAAATTCGCAAATCCGTGAAATCTCTGCAAATCTATCGAAATCACTGCAAATTAACAAAATCACTGCAAATCCGCCAATTTTCTCAGCAAATCCGCGAAGTCTGCGCAAAACAAAAATCTCTGGAATTCTTTAAATCTCCACAAGGAAATTTATTTGAATACTGACAGTCAAAACGAAAATCAGCAAGTCCATCAGAAATGTTCAGTTTTGGGCCCGATGAGCAGGTTCTTAAGGCCAGATCCTGCGTTTTGATGTCTGCGATCGACCGAGTAAAAAATCTAAATTCAAAATCTAAATTCAAAACTACTTAACATTTAATCTCACGCTGCAAGGATCTGAATTTAACGGCTGTTTCTTTTTTGGTCGTTTTAAAAGTTCATGACTATATTTATAGTACTGTAAACTTCATTAGAAAAGCTCGAAATATCCCTTACTCGAAGCATCCGAGTAAATTCACACTCTCAGTGGGTCGAGAGAGCTTGAGCCCTAGTCACTCGACTCGGCTCCAACTTTTCACACATCCGTAACTTTTCGCCATTATCCAACACATGCCTATTGTTTTGGAAAAAAATATTTCTCATGCGACGACAAAATAAAAGTAGACGTACAGGCGGGGACGATAAACTAATAATTAAGTTTCTTTGCCCTAAAAATGAAAGACCACTAAAGTAACAAAAATCCCATGAAATGTGCCAGTGGCCGTGAATGTAGTTCGTTGCAACTAGGCTAACTCTTACTGTGGTTTCGTCAAATCCCCAAATAATTAAGGGATGCCAGATGAGAGATTTAGTACGTTGGTCCATCTCGTAAGTGATTACAGCGCGGCGAATTTGTAAAACAGTATGGAGCAACTTTCTCTACTCACCTAACTGCTGTTAAAAATTTCTTTAAAAATTATTCTACAAAGATCTCGTGATGATTTGTTTCCAGTCATTGTTGCCAGATTGGGTGTTTTGTCCCAAGATCTAGAGGCAATTGATTGTCGTTTGAAGGGAAAATGGGGATGGAAAATGGTTACTTCCCGTTTCGCCAAATCCCGTATCACCAAAAAGAAAGGCCGTTTAAAAGCTTTTACCCAGAGGGCAAATCCCGTTTCACCAAATCCCGTTTCGCCAAATACCGTCACGAAATTTTAGGCACACGAAATTTAAAACATGACTGCCGTCTAATGGTCAGACATTTATGGACAAACACCCGTTTTGCAGAATTTAGTTTTGCGGATAAACAACTAACTAACTATTCTTTTAAAAGAGAACCTTGGCATTGACCTAGTAACGACGGAGCATTCTAAACAATATTTAAAGTATACGTTTTTCCATCTGTATTGCCAGTTTTCAAAACGCTAATCAATCAACTGGGCTTATTCTACCACTGCTTGTCTCTGTTAAATGTTTGCCTTTTAAATCCCCATTACATAGAAATAAGGTGTTAAATTTCGTGTACGTAAATTTTTGTCAAATTAATTGTGGCGAAACGGGATTTGGCGAAACAGGATTTGCCCTTAAGGCAAAAGCTTTTAATCTGCTTTCTTTTTGGCGAGACGGGATTTGGCAACGGGAGTTTACCTGGAAGGTATCTGAGAGTCGGGGGGGGGGGGGGGGGTATGTGATGACACATTTAGGGGGTAATTCTTGGGTGGAGGAATTTATTGGTTTTACTTCAGTGTTACCCTGTTACCATTCAATAGTCATTGCACTAAGCTAAGGAATTCTTGCATGAAGTCTCCAACGATGTCGCCAGCAAAACTCACAGACTGGAGGGAGAGGTGGTTTTGCGTGGTGGGAGGGGTGGGGGGGGAGGGGCGAGGGATAGTCGTCTAACTGGAAAATCGCATGATTGGAAGAACGTTTACGTATTTCAGCACAACGGAAAGTCGTCTAACAGGAAATTCGTATAATGGAAAATCGTATAACTGGAAATTCGTATAATGGAAAATCGTCGAACGTCCCTGCCTCGCTTGCGCTGCCGCGCTCGCTGCGGCTATACGTATAACAAGAAACCGCAGTTACACGTTTATCCACTATACGATTATCCATTATGCGATATTCCGTTTAGTTGATTTTCCATTGTACGATATTCCTTTTAGATGATTTTCCATTAGACGATATTCTGTTTACACGATTTTCCAGTTTTTTTTTATTTATGCAGATATTACACAATTATCCCGTTAGACGATTTTCCAGTTAGACGTTCGTTCGACGCCCCCTGGTGGGGTCGACTACTTGACGTTTGCCGAGATCCGTGATGTGCGCAAGACCTGTAAATGATTATGGAATGAAGTGAAAAACGGAAGTGCATGGTCATGCTGTATGCGACGCAGCAGCCCCGTTGACTGGATCAGATTACAGAGAGCAGCATACTTGCTTCTTTTGTTATGCACCGTAACAAAAACATCACACGTGCATAAAGAATGAAAAAAAAAAACTTTATTTTTAATCATACGATAAAATTTATACCACGCTGTTTGCTGTGACGTGCATGTCACGTGACTGGGCTAGTCCAATCAGACGGCCAACAAGCCGGTTGTTCTCGTTTGTCATTGGCTAACTCATGGTGACGTCACGGTAAACAGTCATTGCGCATGGTTTAATTGTTGCTGATGCCGATACTTGAGCGCTTACGGTATTAATATAGTAGATTTATTTGTATAACACACTAGTGTGTGTCTAGATAGCTACGACGGTGTAGCGTTGCGTTTCAACGCTCGTTTCACGTGTACTTGGTTTTCGTCCTCGCACCGGCATCGTTAGTGACGTCAAGCGATTAAGTGTATGGCGTAGTGCTACTGCTAGCCGTCAAGGTCACGTGTTTTATCAATAACGACAGGTGCGATCATTAGGGTCAAACGAAACAAGTGGTGATAAATTGCTGGACATCTTGCAGGCGAGTCACGAGCAAATTGCTCGCGCCGCAACTAGCCTGCATCCCGTCTCAAGACCAGTGAATTTAGTAATAACAAAAACTTTAAAATCAAGAGGATCCTTTTTTCGCGGGCCTTGGATAACCATCGCCACCGGCCCCACTCTTCTCCATATTCTAACAACATTCTAAAATTAGTTAGTTCCTTTTTTTGGGGCTCACGCCGCAACACCCTCCCTCCCCCCCCCCCCCCACCAGGTGCTTATTAACTCGTTTTGGGAACTCGTGGTTAACCTTGAACGACGGTTCCCTTACACTGACTAATACTGGGCTTCATCACCCACACAAATGGCAAATCGATAGAATTGCACAAAATTTACGAAAATTTATGCCTAGTCTCTATCACATCAGACACCTTCTTAACATAAAAAGCAAAAAAAAAAATTGACCTGCTATTCTTGGGTTGAAAGCTTGATTACAGACATGGTGTTGAAATATATGGATTTGCTGCTAACTGGTGCATAAATAGACTGCAAAAACTGCAAAACCGAATCATAAAAATTCTTTTTAACGAATATGGAAGTATAAAATCTAAACAAATATACAGGAAAATAAAAATCCTCAAAATTAAACAACTTAGAGATTTCGTTTTAATTCTGAAAAACTGTTTTAACTTGACCACAAATTAAGCTCAACTATCAAGAATAATTATTTCCGGAAAACCACATATCGATATGAAGTGCCTTTTGCCAACAATCAATATGGCAAACGAACAAACAAATATAGAATTCCTACTATATTTAATGAAATCCCTATCGAACTGCTCCAAATGAATGGGATAAATGAGATTAAAAATAAACTATTCGACTACTTCTTGCTTAATCAAGAAATCGATTAAGCAGTACCCAGATAAACATTCGGTCTGAGTTTTTTTTTTTAAATGTAGTATGTTTGTACATACATATATATATATATACAAATGTGGAATATGCATTTAGAGATTATTATTATTATTTTTGTACTTAAACTGTTACGTTGTGTTTATTTTTGTTTCTGATGCCTACTATGGATTTGTGTTCATAATAGTACTTGTCAACAAATAATGTGTTCTATATTATTCTCATTATTCGTTATCGCCGTATTGGCACCAGATTGGCACCAGTATGGGTTTTGGAGGGCATAACTACAAGGTGCACTACATAAAAATGGAGGGAAAAACAACTGAAGAGCGGATTTCTTAGGCTTAAAGTAACGTTGTTTTCTCCAACAACAAAAATCGCGCGTTTTAGGTCTAAGAAATCACTCTTCACAGCATCGGCTTCAGTATGACGCCCTTCTGTTTCTCTCTGCAGTGCCCCTTGCAGCTAACCCATTAAGGCTCCAGCATAGAGTTATATACAATAATACTACGTCGTGTCACTTCTCTATTGTACTTGACTTATACGGCACACACAAGTTCACCATCTACTTCGAGCCGTCGTAACAAACTACTTACTTACTTACAGGTGGGGCCCGCCTGGTAGGGCTATTGGCCTCAGTTAAGATTTCATGAAGGCGGCAAACGGGATGCGTTAAATGCGACACTGCACAACATTTCACTGTTCCAGAAGGCAGGATAAACTGTATTACTGTTAAGAGGAAAAGGTAAACCCTCTTCGAGAAACTAAGACTGCTGCAAACCACCAGATAAAAAGTCGTCAATATTGAACAGTACGAAAAAAAAAATACATTACGTAATGACGAGAAGTGCGTTGTTGGGATCATGAGCCGGGTAAAAGCCACAGACTCCCCCTCCGATCCTTTCTTGTTTGGTTACATTGTTTTTCTAGTACCCGTAGCCTACATATTTACCACCCCCCCCCCTTTTTTTTTCTTATTAATTTGTTCTTAATCGTGCTCTGTTTGATATTGGAAGCCCGGTTTCCCACGTTAATCACTGTGTTTTATTCCGATTTTTTAAAGAAAATATTTTGGCTTTTTTTTTTTTGTTCGACCCTTACCCACACGCGGGGATCTGCTCTTGTGTGAGAGGTTCATATTTTGCCAATGCTTTCCTTGTAAACTGTACTGAATTCAACTCAACTCGGGACTCAGACTGACATTACAATCTGAGTTAATTACAAACCAATTAAAATTGCAATTTAAATTTACCTCTAGATATAGAGGCAATTGACTGCCGTTTGAGGGGAAAATGGAGGTCGGAAATATCTGGTCGTGGGGGGGGGGGGGGAGTATGGGGTGAAAAAATTTAAGGGGGTAATTCTTGGGTAGCGAAATTTATTGGTTTTATACTTCAGTGTTAACCTGTTACCATTCATTACTCATTACTGTAAGCTAAAGAATTCTTGCATGATGTCATCAACAGGGTGACGCCAGCAGTAGCGTCATAGACGGTAGGCAGAGGTGGCTTAGGGTGGTGGTCAGTGTCGGACTGGCCAGGTCGGTTATTCGACGTTTGCGGAGGCCCCGAAGAGCCCCGTCAGGTTCTCGAGCCGAGACGCACCAGAAGAGGATTGGTCTGAAAATTTTGAACTGGCGGGGCAAACTGATATATTTATTGACTACGCAAAGGATTTTGATTCCGTTTCACACCAAAAACTCTTTCATTAGCTGTCGAAGTTCGACATCGGTGGTATCGTTTTGCCTTGGATCTGAGAGTTTCTATCAAATAAGTCACAACTTAACAGGGTCAATGGGACCTTTAAAGTGGTCCCACACATTGTTGTAGTGTAGTTAAAGTGGCGAGACAGCGTCTTGCCGTAGTGAGGCGACGTTCCGTTTCAGGCAACAGAAAGACCTTGTTCCGAGCATTTCGCGTGTTTGTACGACCCACTCTTGGAGTATGCATCACCGGTGTGGTCCCCAAATCAAGTGGGTGACATTGATCGTGTTGAATCTGCTGTGAAACGATCCTTCACCAAGTACCTACCAGGTCTGGCAATCTTGAGTTACACTGAGCGGCTCCGAACCTTAGGGGCCGATTCTCTTGAGTTTCGTAGATTAAAATGCGATTTGTCACTAACGTACTCTCTGCTGCATGACCTCTGCAACGTAAATTCTGTGGCGTTTTGACAAAAGAGCATAAGTCTGTTTTTGGCATTGTTGAGGTTAGTCCAAAAATGGCTTGTCTAATATACATTCTCTTTGCTTTGACAAAGAGAGGTTAGTCCACCCTATAGCATTTTATAGCGTATTTTGTATGTGTCCGTTGGAGGTAAGTCCACAAGCAGTCAATCTAATTTGACAAACGGAGCTAATTCAAACATTCCTCCTTTCGTTCCAAAAATGGATTTATGCCCTTTTGTCAAAACGCCATAGAATTATGGTAGTTTTTTTTGTTCGCCACAGTGGAGTAATACTAGAGGACATCCACTCAAGCTGGTTGTTCCGGGGTGCACATCTAACTGTCGTAGGTATTTTTTCTTCATCGCTTCATGTAAAAGTGTGGAATGCTCTTCCATCCGAGGTTGTTATGGCGGTAAGCGTGAAGGTTTTCAGGCGTAGATTTTTTTTTCTTTTTCCTCATGGCGCTGGTGTAAGTGGTAACCATGTCCTGTTGCTGGTGCATGGCAACAAATCAGATTATTATTATCACCGGCTTAACCGGCCTGAAATTGAGTTTGGCTGAATGTGATAATTTTCAAGGCCTGCATGGCAAAAGGTGTAACTGAATTCTAGACCTTTACAGCTTTTCCAGCTGGCGTACGAGGAAAAAAATTATTTCCTGCCAGAGAGCAAAATTACTACGCTTACGTGGCGTAGTTAGCCTTCCTAGGTGCTTAAAAATTGCTTAGGTATTTGCAATTTTACAAAAATAAAATGCCTAATCACCTAAATACAGGCCTAGTCACGCAAATAAATGCCTAATTGCATGCGACGCCATCCAGTAAGTATAGAGTCCATTCACTTTCTGTCATTGCCATTAGGTAAAACAATCCTTGTTCCTTGGAACTAGAGTTCAATTATAGTTCGTTTCATTCGAGTGAACTCTATCTCGTTTTTTATTTGTGTACTTTCACAGCTTTGAATTGACTGGGGATACGACCTCTAATGCTATTTTCTAATGCGAAACCGTTTTTTGTTCAGTTTATCTATCCTCTGCGTAGCTCTTTTCGTAACGAATAACAAACCCTGCACACAGACTTCTGTGGTAACATATTGCGTTTAATTTCCAAGCACACACCACAAGTTCAGAAACAATCAATCCTGCTCGGATCTGCTTCCCTCCCCCACTGAGTAAAAAAATGACTTGTAGACCTTAATTCCGAAAAGTCATAGCCTAAAAAAGAACAAAAACAAAGGCGTAATCAGGAAAATTCTCAAATCAAGGCGCCATCTTGTAAAAAAAAAAAAAAAAAAAAAAAAAAAAAAAATTTTAAAAAAACCCCCCCCATTTTTAAAAAAAAAAAAAAAAAAAAAAAAAACAATAATTCTTCGTATACCACCCGCGTAGCAACCGGAAGTACTGCAACCGGAAGTAATTCAATGACGCCATCTAAAGGACTGTCAGAAGCTCTACAGGGGGCATAACTCTTTTTTTTTTCATTAAGCATTATAATTTTTTATTTATTTTTTTTTATTTTTTGTATTATTTGAGTGCACGCTCCTCTTCATTTTATTGCCTTTTTTTCCCCTTGTTGTCAGCGACCTCAATACCTCTTTAGCACCGTGAACAGACTTTGTATTGACCTCAACGAGAAAGTAAGGTTGGTAAATAAATCAGGCTTGACATGACGATGATGCACGATGCGAGCTATAACGAACGCTCTCTCTGGAACGTGCTCGGCAGAAAAGCGTCTTTTTAGGGGTTACAATGTTCCCGTTCTAAGTCTTCTGTATTGTCGAAATGATAGACTGAGAATACCATAGCAACGACTATGTCCGTCCGTCCGTCTGCCGCAGTCAAGTGGACTTTTAAAAACACGGCAAATTAAAACATTGTTGCTTCCTTATAGCCAATTAGGTTTCTCTATTATGCCTAAATTTCTCCGTTAGCTGCTATTTCTGAACATTAAAACGGCAGGTAAAAATTCGGCCTAAAAGCTGACAATTACGCCTAAAATCTAAAGTAGTCCTAAAACCTAATTCTCCGTTAGCTGCTACTTGCGAAATTAAAGCG
>JAHWFP010201879.1:102417-123226 GCA_023313725.1 Lithobius niger | reverse complement strand
GCGAAATTAAAACGGCAGGTAAAAATTCGGCCTGAAAGCTGACAATTACGCCTAAAATCTAAAATAGGCCTAAAACCTAATTCTCCGTTAGCTGCTACTTGCGAAATTAAAACAGCAGTTAAAAATTCGGCCTAAAAGCTGACAATTGCGCCTAAAATCTAAAATAGGCCTAAAACCCAATTCTCCGTTAGCTGCTACTTGCGAAATTAAAACGGCAGTTAAAAAATTCGGCCTAAAAGCTGACAATTACGCCTAAAATTTAAAATACCCCTAAAGGCAACGTTACTGAATGAAATAATAACATTTGGTTGCCGCATTCAACCACTACAGGATAACACGCAACGATAAAAACAAAAGGATTTCGTTAACAACCCATATTGGATTAATTTAACATAGTCTCGACACCTGGTTGCATGAATGAATTATAGGTATAATGTCGAACCAAATTTTTTACGACGGAGGTAAAAATTAAGCTTAAAACCCAACAATTACGCCTAAAATCTAAAAATAGGCCTAAAAGCGCTAATTTTTTTTACCTGCAATTGTGATGGTTACTGTTTTCAGATTATATAATGGAGGTGGTTGTTACACTGCGCGATAGCGCCGGAACAATTGCGACTAAACGTGTCGCTGCTACAGCAGCTTGTTGTCAGTTCACAATCGTTAATCACGCCAAAAACCAGCTTTGATATTATTGGTTAGTAAGCAGAGGTGGAACTGACCCATGGGTCGGTGGATCAGTGGGTCAAATGAGTCACATATTTATCGTGGGTCATGGATCAAGACCCTTCAACCTCCGACCCGACTTTTGCAAATTTTCGTCCAAAAATTATTGTGGGGAGGAAGGGGTGCAATGGGATACGTTAACACATTCAGTGGGCAATGGCGGCCTGGCAACCGCATAGCTTTACCCGGATCGCAGAAGAATCCGTTCGCGGGCTATTCCTCAGGTGGCATTGAGGTGTTGGGTAAAAGTAGACAATGGTCATTCTAGCAGATAACAGATAGCGCTACTCGTTCTGGATGTGAGCATATTGAGACGCTGCTGTTGTGAGACGTTGGTACCTTAAATAAACAAGCGGCTGCCTAGTCGCACTGGTCTTCTGTACAGTTCCTCCACTTCCAATGTTGAGACGCACACCTCTATCATGCACTACAACTGCTGTTATTATTTAATTTAGTTACGTCGAAGCAGTCTATTAAACAATGGACGTTGTAAACAATGGACGCGTCGAAGCAGTCTATTAAACAATGGACGTTGTAAACAATGGACGTTGTAAACAATGGTCGTCAATATCTGGTACTGTTGCGAAGTTGAAAAAAGCGACGGACGGATGGACGGACAAAGTCGTTGCAATAGTCTTCTCGCCGGTTACGGCGTACAGAAGACTAATATATACAAATTACTGTAAATTATACAAAGGGAAGAGGATTACACACCAAACAGCGAAAATAACACACTAAAACTAATGTAGTACAGTAAGCCACCTTTATGCACTTACGTTTCGTTGGTGTGCCATGACACGGTTTCGAACTTGCAGACCAATTCGTCTCCAGATCACTGACGTAGCTCCTTTTCGCTATGGCCACTCCTTTAGTGGACAGTGTATGAGTGGACACAGTGGCGGATCTGTGAATTTCTTGAGGGAGGGGGGGGGAGATGAAGTGGTGTTCCAGATCTGGAACCTGGATTTGTGATCTACATTAATGATTTAATTTTTGATAACCCAAATATTTTTGGCTTCAAATTCGCTGATGACCTAAAGGTCGGTGGAGAGAACCTGACTGGGAGTAAATCCCAGGATCTTGACTCACTGATCTGATATGTTGGTGAATGGTCAGACTGCTGGCAGCTCCCTATCGCATTTTCAAAATGCCATTCTTTCCATGTTGGAAACATGAATCCTTGCGCCCATTACATACTTAAACAGATGCCTCTTCCCCAAGTTGAGGAAGTGCGAGACTTGGGAGTTTGGTTCTCTGGAAACTTAAAATCCTCAGTCCATTGCCAAAAGGTGTGCACCTCGGCTTATCGCCGATCTGCTTTAATTAAAAGGTGCTTCACTTCTGGCAGTTGTACGACTTTGGCGTGGGCATTTAAGGTTTTTGTGCGGCCAGTCTTGGAGTACGCTACCCCTGTTTGGTCGCCATATTTGTTGCAGGACATCGATGCTGTGGAAGCTGTTCAGAGACGCTTCACTAAGTGCCTCCCAGGTTTACGCGACTTTCCTTATGAGATGCGCCTCGAGAGGCTGGGTCTTGAGTTATTGGAGTTGCGCAGATTGAGGTTCGATCTTGTTTTAGTTTTTCGGATTTGGATAACCTCATCGATGTTGATCTTCCGCTTTTTGATTTTGCCCCTGGCTTAAATGTAACTAGAGGACATAATTGGAAATTGACAGTTCCAGCGTGTCGCACAGATTGCCGTAGGCATTTTTTTTCTGTACGAGTGGTTCCTGTCTGGAATGCTCTTCGTAGGGAAACTGTAAATGCTAGTTCTATCCCATCTTTTCGTCGAATGCTTATGAAGGAACCCCTCCAACGTTTTCTCAGACGTCCACTGCCCTGATCTGCCCTGATTTCTCACCCGGAACGGTGTAAGAGGCTCACCACCCTGCCGTCTCCGTCCACCCTTGGTGGAGAAAGTTATATTATATATTATATAACTATATTCTCCCTCAGCGGGGTCTAGGGCAGTGCCCTAGAATCTCGAACATTTTAAGACTTTTTGAGTGCCTTTTATGGCTTTTGAAGTGCATGTTTTTCAGGTATCAGAAAAGAAATATACGTTAAAAAGCTGAAAAAAAGTCAGGTGGAAAAAGGCCGGGAAAAAAAGTCTGGGAAAAGGGCATACGAAAAAGTCGTTTCCTGGTGAAAACTCCCCGCCCTTCCTGGTGAAATTCTAGCCAAAGAATCTGACCGTCAACCTCACCTAACCTGTTATAACGACAACACGACAAAACATAAAAAAATGACGAAATAAATCCATCGTTTCTCCTTCACACCATTTTTTTCCAACACCTTTTTTTTTGGGACGATTTTACAATTTGCGTTTTTACGTTGACCTGTTTTCCTGGGACTTTCTTCCAACGGATTTTTTGTTCCGCCCGTAATTTTTTCAAAACTACAAACTTGCGTTCCTGAACTAAACTTTAGCCGAAAGGGGCGAAAAGTAAACGTCTTATGTTTAGTGAATTTGCTTATTGTTCATTTCACACTCTCCGAACGCTGCAAAAATAATTCAACTAAAAAAAAAACCTGAGAATGTTTTTTTTAGCGCCTAAGGGGGGTGCGGTGGCCCAGCTGAATCCGCTACTTTTTTTTTAATTTAATTTATTTGAGCCTTAAGTCAGCCGAAGCAACGTAATGCTTGTATGGCTGAACCGGCTCAATTTTGAACTTAGTGGACGTACCGATAAAGGCGCTGTGTCAGTGATCTGGGAAAGGACTGGAAGGCCAGTTTGAATCCAGGTCATGGCACTCCGACGAAGCAAAATTGCGTGAAGGTGGATAACTGTACTACGTTATTTCTGATGTATGACTTTTGCTGTTTGGTCTGTAATCGTCTTTCCTTTGTGTGATGATTCCTCGCACGCGAACATCAGTGATGTACCAGATTTGGTTTTTTTTTGGTCGTGGCTGAGCGATGGCTGAGATCAGCTTGGTTGCCATAACCCTTTCCTGCCCAAATAATTCTGGTTATCTTTTTTTTTTTAAGTCCCATTAGGTCAGTCGCAGATTCGAACCGGCGAGCAATTGGTTTGGAAACGAGGACGCTAACCGCTGGGCTATTGCTGCTCGTTTTGCTCGGGGTCCCCGGGAACCCCTCACAAAGCTCGCAGTGCGAGTTGGGACTTAGTTTTTGCTCCACCTTGTAGCTGTTGCCATTTGGCTTCAGCGGGGATGAAAGGGTCAAATGAACTGATAAATTCATGAGTGAAAAGGGTACCCTGGAAAAGTCACTGCCAGTCACTGCCGCCCAGGATAGTGTGAGAGACTCCTATCCTCCTCCAGTGTCTGTATAGGATATATTCTGACTTATCGTCATCGTGGCTGAGTTGTGAGAGAGCTCAGCCTGGTTGCTGGAGGTTTGCGGATCTGGTCGAACCCCTGGAAAGGGGACCTTGGCAAAGTACCCGCCAGGACTACCGGCCAGGGTAGCGTGAGAGGCTACCATGCTCCTTCAGCGGCTATGGGAACTATTCTGGCCAATTCTGGACAATCTTTCGGCCCCGACGATGATCGGAGGTTTCCCGGATCAAATCCCCGGGTTGGCACCTCCCTTTACCCGATATTTCTTCTTCTCTAAAAGTCTGGTAATGTTCAAAATTGAGCCGGTTCAGCCATACAAGCATTAAGTTGCTTCGGCTGACTTAAGGCTCAAAGAAATTAATATAAAACCTATCTATCTATTCTGACTTATGGCATTGAAGTTTACGGCTTAACAAACAATACCTTTTTGACGTGTGTGCAGAAAATAAAAACTAAAATTGTGCGCGTTCTTTTTCCAGGATAGTTAAAAAAAAAAAACTTGATAAGTTTGATAAATTTGATAAAACAAAAACTTCTTAATATTACAATTACGCCCTAAAGGCAACGTAACTCGATGAAATAATAGCATTTGGTTGTCTCATTCAACCACTACAGGATAACACGCAACGGTTAAAAACAAAAGGATTTCGTTAACGACACATAATAGATTAATTTAAAATAGTCTCGCCACCGGGTTGCATGAATGAATATTAATTAATACATTGGGGAACTACTTGGTTATAACAAAAAAACTATTTTGAAATGAAATTCATTCAAAAAACCTAAGGAATAACAGAGCCTAATTGAAGCAGTGAAACACAAATTACCACCTTCGAGAAAAATTTTGGAAAACTTCAACCAAATTAATTGACAATTTAACTAAGGAATGTCACAATACTGCGTCGTTTAAAAATTTAAAAAGTAAAAAAAAAACCTACTTGCTGTAACCAAAATGTTAAATAGTAAAATAAGTTAGTTAGCCTATGAAAAGAATAATATTTAAATTTTTTAAAATTTTTTCCATGTTTAAACTTGCTTTTATGACACTCGTTAGTCTCATATCAATTTCATGTGGGGGTGATTGTCTAATTTTACAATATGTAGATGAATAAATAAGTGTCAGGGAAAATATTAATGTAGATAACAGATATAAAATATTTATTACATTGCATGTTAATTTGTAGCTGGCACAAACAATTGCGTAAGTATTTCGTGCTACCCATTATTTAAACAAATAAAAAAAATTCGGGACATTTTTTTTCTCCTTGAAAAACGTGTAGTTAGGTTTTAAATTTATCCGCCTTTATCAGGTGACATAAGTTTAGAGAAATAACAATTATTACTTTGTAAAATGGAATTGAAACTCACAAACGCTTGGCCACACAGTTCGTAAGCAAGGATCTTTAAACTCGTATCCAGTTACTGTAAACAAATGTAAGTCATGCCAACTCCCCTTTAAGGAATTCCTCTTTAAAGTGGCACTATCACCGACTGAAAGCAGACGAAATATGACGTCATCTAGCGCTATGCAATACCATCTAGCACTTGCTTGCTCCAAGCGAAGGAGTGCATAACGGTATTTCTTTTAATGACACAAACAATCCACGACATCCTTAATTATTGAGTGAAAATTTGGTTCGTCTTCGTGCACCTGGGAGCAAGCTATAAAGGTTAACAATATCGTTGCCGCTAGATGGCGCCACGGTATTTTCGTTCGCATTTCAATCGGTGATAGTGCCACTTTAAGATTTAGACGTTCAGTAAAAAATTCCTTAAAGGAAAAAAAATTGATCCTTCTTTAAAACTAATTTTCATTCTATTTGTTTTATCTTCGACTAAGGATTTAAGTTGTAAACCATCTTTTACACAAATTGAGGCTAGTTTGTTTAATTTCACGGGGTCATTACATTCTCCACGATGCGGCTCCTCTCTGTCGCACAAAAAAACTCCGTTAGTGCAACTGCTCATCGCAAGAGGTCAGCATGAGATGGGCTATGACGTCACGAGGAAGTGCAGCGACCTTACTTCCGAAGTAAAGAGAGAGAAAGTGTGATCGTGAGTGAGGATGAGACGCTCTGTGAGGAGGAAGGAAGTCATTTAACAAAACAGGATGATGACTTCACCTGTGGATTATGGGAAGAAAGGCAGTCAGGAATGACGTAGTAATTAAAGGAAAGAAACTACTTAAGCAAGCACAGGGTTCTTTAAAGGCGCCTAGTCACCATTTCGATAGCGTTGCCGGTCCGTATATCTAAACACAGCATCCACGTTCCTGATTCTCCGTCATCCACTTGGCTGATGTGGGTCAAGTGATCTCGTTTTAGTTATGAAAATCGCGGCGCTGCTGTGAATGGTGTAATTTCATTTTTAGTTTACCGCTGTTTTCGTTTATATTGCTCGAAGATTCTACGCTGCTACATCTAGGTGTTGAAGAGGTGAGAAGGCGCCTCTAACATAACAAACATGTCGTACTGAAGAGAAATCAAACGGCTGTTACATGCAGTGAGGTGCAGTGGGACACCCAGAATTTGTTCTTTTTTTTTGGGGGGGGGGGGTGGAGGGGTGCTGGGGAACAGGTGTGCCGACAGGGGGGGGGGGGGCAAGGGGGAACTTCTTTCCCGGGTCCCGGCACTTACGTCCCCGTCCCGTCCACAGAAAAGGAACGAAAAAAGATTGGATGAGGAGGAAGAGTCCTCAGGCGGAGAATTTTGTCCCGGGTCCCACTATTTTTCTCTATGACCCAGGGTGGCACCAGGCCCGTCGACAAGGGGGACAAGAGGGACGCTTTGTCTCAGGTGCCGGTCCAAAAGTGTGGCTCCACCTGGCCCCGATCCCAAAGTGGAGCTCTGTCCCGTCCCCGATTCCAGAAAGGGTACGAAAAGACATTGGAGGAGGGGCCACTGGCCAAGAAGTGCCCTAATTTTTTTTAAACAAATTTTACTTTTAATTTTCGGGTCTCTTGTCTCCCCCCCCCCCCCCGACTGGGTGCGCCACTGGGAGATGCTACGACAAATTTTTGTTTACAAATGTACGTACTAAGGCTGCGTTCATCAAGTGCTTTTCCCATGCGCAACGCTTAATCGCGAGCATTTACAACTATTAATACACAAAAACGGAACGTTAAATGTTTAGAGTAAGGGTCTAAAAGTCAAAACCTGTAAGGAACACGGACAAGCTTTCACAATTAGGGTCTAGGTGTAAAATTGCGCCAGTAAGAGGCTGGGAATCATTATACTCTTGGAGAAACGAACTGACAGAACTTTGCGATTACGTTTTTATTTCTTGACTAACCGAATCCCGAATGGCGTTGAGTGCACCATTAGCAACAATGGCAGGGTTTGGTTTCTTATGTGTACGCCCATGCTTCACAAACCTCAGTTACTTCAATCACATTTTTGCGCACACGTCATACTCGCTTGGTCCTGTGTATCTGTGCCACGTCAAAAGCCGTAGCTCGTGAGCGGTAGGCGTTTATCCCGTCAGAAGGCGCGCTCCAACAATTGTTGATTTATATATTTTAAAACATTTCAACTGGGTTTCCAAAAGCCGCATTTCGGAACTAAATAGGTCATTTTAATAAGTCTTATTTCTCTGGCTGCGTGTAATAAACCCAAATGACGACAGTCATCTTATACGGCTAACGACCGCTTCTTTTCGTTCGCTCTGCTCTCTCAACAAGCGTATCCCCTTCAGTCGCTCCTCCTCGCTTTTTAAATTTTGCATTGTACCTTCTACAATTTTCTTCTATACCTGAGGTGACGGGCGTCGTCTCCTTGTATCCCCCTAACCCCGCCCGTCCTCTATACCCTAGTAATTCATTTTAACAATTTCCCCCAAGGTGGGACAGTTGCCCGGGCCTCCCGTCCGCCGATAGCCCCACCTCCCCTGCTCCCTCCTCCTGCTTTTTCATCTTTTGCTAAATCCTTACTGATATCTTTTCAATTAAATTGTTAATTTGAATGTGCGGGGGGTAATGCAATTCTTGGTATAATTATGGTTTTTTTTTCAGCATACTGTTCAAACCAAAGCAAATATGAAATTGTTTTGCATTTTTAGTTTTCCGTACAGCCGAAACGGCCGTGAAGACTATTGCAACGACTTTGTCTGTCTGCCCGTCGGTTGCTTTTTTTCAACTTTAGAACGGTGCCGGACAGAGACAAACGGTTTTCGCCGAAAGCTGTGGCGACCAAAACTTTGTTAAAAACACGGCAAATTAAACCATGGTTGCTTCCTTGGCTTTTTTTGACGCAACTCAATGAAATATTAACATTTAATTGTCGCATTTAAACACTACAGGAAAACACGCAACCGTAAAAACAAAAGGATTTCGTTAACGACACACATTAGCTTCATTTAAAACAATCTTGATACCGTGTCGCATGGGTGAATAGGCCTATACTCTCGAACTTAGTTGCAACTTAAGAAATTAGAACGGCAGGTAAAAAAAAATTAGGCTTAAAATCTGAAAAATAGGCCTGAAATTTAAGAACAAAAACCTCCATAAGGTCCCGAAAGTGATCAGGCGTACAGTGTCCCTAAGGCCACAAAATTAATGATAAAAACACCCTTAAGTCCCGAAATTGATCAGGGGTTAAGTGTTCGTAAGGTCAAGAAATTAAGGACAAAAATCTCCTAAAAGTAATCAGGGGTAAAGGGAACCTAAGGACACGAACTTAAGGACAAAAATCTTCCTAAGATCCCGTAAATCAAGGAAAAATGTATGAAATTGGATATTGTTGTTTTGAAATGTCAAAGCTTCTCCCCAATAATAATGGAACTTTTGGCGTTAGTAGAAATTGAAATGATGTCAAAAATTAGGGCATTTTTAAAAAGAGTGCCAATAAGGTCAACAAGATTGTTTTGGATAGGTTTCATCAGTTTTTCACTATTCAAGTGGTTCAATTTTTGTACAAATTTCCGCCTCTGGCAGAAATTGGAGCGTGGTTGTTGTTTTAAATGCGAAAATTTTTCACAATGATACCTTTCATCAGCTGGGGCCAAATAGGCCACGGCAACGTCAAATCTCCGCATCATATTCCTTAAATGAATAAGCGTACTCTCGGACCCAACTCTCCGTTAGCTGCCACTTACGAAATTAAAACGCCAAGTAAAAATTAGGCCTAAAAGTAGGCAATTATGGCTAAAATCTGAAAAGGCCTCTAAAAGCTAACACATATTTAAACGGCTGTTGTAACGGTTCCTAATTTTCGATTATATAATAATAATGGAGAGTGCTGTATGATGGAGGTGTGCACCTCAACATTTTCGAAAGTGGCGGAAGTGTACAGAAGACCAGTTGCGACTTGCAGCCGCTTGTTGTTATAACTAGCCGTGTATCATTGCATTACGTTTGCTGTTTTACCTTAAGCATTGTTTTGTCTGTTAATAATCATTGTTTCTTTCCGTTTACATTGTTGTAGTTTCCTTCTTGTTGGGACAGTTGGACTTGTAGACGTTTGGAAAACAGCATGAAAATAAGACGAGGGTACTTGTACACAGTGGCATGCTGTGGGATATGTTATTGTCCATGCTGGCTCCACTGGATTGATTTGTTGGGGAGAGAGGTTGAGTTTGTGTTGTTGTTGGTTGCTGTTAGGATTAAGATTAGGTTAAGAGTGTACTTAGGCATAAGAAAGGAGCGAATGGCTATGGGCCAAGGCTCTTGTAAATAAATTCAAATTCAAATTCTTGCCACAGTACTATTTTAGCGCAGGATGCATAGTCTCGGACCGATTTGCTGCCGAAATAAAATTCAAATTCAAATTCTTGCCCTGTGGATACACAGTGGAGTTCCGTGAGCCGGTTTATTCGATGTCGTGCAATCACAAACGATTTGCTCAGTTCTTCAAGCCATTGCTAGATCTGCGTTTAAGAGTAGAATGTGATCTTGCACACAGTGGAGGCTCTATGTGCAACGTAGTACACCTCTGTGATAGTTGACATTGGTGTAGCGTTGCTCTAGTCGTTGATAGTTTTGCTGCATTGTGGTTTTGCATTTTGTATTTCCGTGCCAGAGGGCGCATGGCTTTCGCCAGGCTGTTCAAAAGGCGTATCAAATCAAATCAAAACTTACCACTGATCAACGCTGCGGCGTAAGAGTTATAAATATAGGGCAGTGACACGACGTAGTATTATTGTGTATAACTCTATGGTGGAGCCAGTAACTAGGTTAGCTGCAAGGAGCACTGGAGGAGGAAAGGAAGATCGTCTTATTGAAGCCAATGTTATTAGACTGGATTTCTTAAGCTTATAACGCGCGATTTTTGTTGTTGGAGAAAATAACGTCCTTTTAAGCCTAAGAAATTCGCTCTTAAAAGCACTGTCTTGACTAGATGTGCCGTTTTTTTCCGTTACATTTTCATCTAGTGCACCTTGTAGCTATTAACTCCAAATGGTGTCTCGTAGCCAATATGACATCACATGACGCTGCTCTATAGAGTAAGCCTGCTAGTATTTTGCAAGCGAAAATATGACTATATCATATTAAAGGGCTTGCAATGTGTCTCGTCCATGCGTGTTTTTATTAGTTTTTATTCTACGCATTGGACGTAAATGACGCCCTCGAGTGACAGTCAATGGTAACAGGTGAATGAGCTGCAAGTCCCGCTGAGATAGTAGCTGCGCTCCTATACTATCTCAGCGGGCCTTGACGAGCCGCAAATCCGTAAATTTAGCGGTCATATTGTATTCATAACTTAGGCGCTCATGCTGTCTTGCTTGCCATGTCCAGCCGGTAGCTTTAGATTATTTGGACATCGTTCCTTAGAGATCCTGCTTACTGATGAACGTAAATGTACGGCCGGAGCTTTAGTTTAACCATGGCCACGCAGATTCCATTAGAGGTGCGAATCACCGAAGCTGTTCGGGACTGTCGGAACAACCTTTCCTTACATCCTGTTTGCTTGTTAATTGTTCGTGAATGCCAGGCGGGCCTTTTCCGTAAAAATCTTACGTCATCCATAAGATTCTGTTCTTTCTCCGACAGAAACTTAGCAGGCAGTCCCAAACAGACCCATTTACGTGGTGTGGCCTTGCAAAATATAATTCGGCGAGGTTCTGCAGGGGCAAGGCCATCTGCTCCCGGACAAACGTGCCCTCCCTGAAAACACCAGTAAACGTTCCTTATCATATGCGAGCGTATTACTCACTGACACGGGCTGTTTACATTTAATTTATCGACCCTCTAAATATGTACATGCGAAAGTAGCCTTGAAAATTTCTCCACAAACGAGTTTCACTATTTTTATGATCTTACCACACCTGGGCGATGAAATATCAGCAGCGGTGTATTTTTCTTCCTAATGATCTCGTATTTTTCCGCCTACTGGCGCAGGGTGTTACATAATTATGAAAACCGTAAAAGAAGCGAAAACCTCAATTTCTTAAACGTGGACGAGCTGTTTACCAGTCAAAAATGACGATAATTTGTAGCGTTTACCCATCTACGGGATGGTGTGATATAAAGAGACTTTAGTCATTATTTATGTCTGGGGGATGGGGCGGAGGAAGTGAAAATGTGACCTCTAAATTTTCGATGACTCCCTCCCCTCCCAATAACCTGATGAAAAAACGCCTTCCCCCCCCCCCCTCTCCTACCCAAATTATAAAAATATTCAGACCACCACCACCACAAAATTTTAGCTTTTCTTTGCCTTTTCTGGGCGGCCCACTATAGAAGAATCTATGGCGTTTTTAGAAATTTTGACTGCTGAAAGTCATATTTGACAGTCGAAAATTACTTTTTCCTCCAGTTTGGTCAGTGTTTTTTTTGTCTCCCCCCCCCAACCTCCCTTGACGGGGATAAAACATTTACGACCCCTACCTCCTCGAAAGGGTCCATAAAAATTTGGTTTTAACACTGCGGCCTAAAATTGTTGAAAGTCGTGGCCGACCTGGAAATATTGATGCGCCAATTTACACCGCCGCTGCAGCGAAAAAGTTTTATTTGCCTTTGCAGGGCTGGATTAATACGTTGAGGCCCTGTGCAGTGAACGATTTGTAGCCCCCCCCCCTCTGCTACCGAGGTGGGAGGGGGGAGTGGGGAGAGAAGTGGAAGCACAGAACAGTGTTACGGCGTATAACCATGGTATAACCGATTAATCTTAATAGTCCAATTGCCAAATGCTGATTTTTGGCCTAACCTAAAAAAAACCTGTCTGCACAAAATGTTTTTTGCGCAGAGATGTTCTACAATAAGTCCCTACTCCAAAACATAATGATGTCACCTTGGCACCCTTGGGGAATTCAAGGTGGCGAGCAAAAATGGCAACAACAAACGGTTTTTTGCTTCTAGCGCCCAAACCGTTCATCCGATTGAAAATTAACGATTTACCAATTATGTTTAGAATAAAATTTCCTTAAAAAAAGGTTCTATTCATATTTTTGGTAAAATTAATTCTTCTTGCCGAAATTCGTTAGTTAAGTTATTTTAGGCCATTTACGCGTAACAGTTCGTAATGCATAATTCCTGACTTTAAACAGCTGCGGTACCCGTTTTAATTCGGAGACGTCATTAGGCTTAGATGAAAGATGAAGATGTAAATTTTACAACAAGGGTAATTAAAACGATTTATATTAATTAGGAGATAAGCTACAACAGTTTACCTAGGTTGTAGCGTTGTGCTTTTCGTTCTATTTTACCACAAGTTCCATCTTTAAACAGCTGCACCACCTGTTCTAATTCGGATAAATGGACGTGATTAGGCTTAGACGAATTCCAACAAGGGTATGCAAAACGATTTGTATTGATTAGGAGCTAAGCTACGATAGTTTTTCTACAGTGTAGCGCTATTTTACCACAAGTTCTATCTTTAAACTGCCGTAGTTTAGCTTGTAATAATTAATGTAACTCGTTTTATTTACCCTTGTTGGAAAATATACATCTTCATCTTTCGTCTAAGCCTAATCACGTTCATTTATCCGAATTAGAACGAGTAGTGCAGCAGTTTAAAAAAGAGGAACTTCTGGTAAAATAGAGCGAAAAGCACGGCTATATACCGTAGATAAACTGCCGTAGCCTAGCTCCTAATTAATATAAATCGTTTTAATTCCCCATTGCTGGAAAATATACATCTTCATCTTTCATCTAAGCCTAATGACGTCAATTTATCTGAATTAAAACGGATACTGCAGCTGTTTAAATTCAGGAATTGTAACACACATTACGCACTGTTCGCGTAAACAGCCTAAAATAACTTAAATAACGAATTCGGCAAGAAGGATTAATTTTACCAAAAATACGAATAGAACATTTTTTAAAGGAAATTTTATTCTAAACATAATTGGTAACCGGTTAATTTTCAACCGGATGAACGGTTTAGACACTAGACGTAAAAAAAAGTTTTTTGTCTCCATTTTTGGACGCCATCTTGAATTCCCCAAGGATGTCAAAGTGGCATCATTCAGAATTGGGTTACACACACCATACGTGTACACAATCAGCAATGAGCAGTTGTGAAGACTCGTCTTTTGGGTTTTCGTGGCGGCTGCCGGACTGATGCGTTTCGTTTTGTATAAGCTGTGCGCCGATGCTGGATGTTGACCAAACCGGTGAAGCAGCTCTTAATTAAAGATGGTGGGATCGTAAATCAACATTTTAGACATTTATTTGAAGATGGTTTCATTGAAGATTTATGGCGGAGGGGATCAGGGAAGGGCATCCATGCTGAATGGAGAAGACTGAAAATGGACCATCGAAAAGTGAAAAAACAGTGAATCCATTTATTCAGTTTGGTCCCAGCTGACGAAAGGTATTATTGTGAAAAATTTCCACATTTAAAACAACAACCACGCTCCAATTTCTTTCAGAGGCGGAAAATTGTACAAAAATTAAACCATTTGAATAGTAAAACACTGATGAAACCTGTCCAAAACAATCTTGTTAACCTTATTGGCACTCTTTTTAAAAATGCCCTAATTTTTGACATCATTTCAATTTCTACTAACGCCAAAAGTTCCATTATTATTGGAGAAAAGCTTTGACTTTTCAAAACAACAATCTCCAATTTCATACATTTTTCCTTGATTTACGGGATCTTAGGAAGATTTTTGTCCTTAAGTTCGTGTCCTTAGGTTCCCTTTACCCCTGATTACTTTTAGGAGATTTTTGTCCTTAATTTCTTGACCTTACGAACACTTAACCCCTAATCAATTTCGGGACTTAGGGATGTTTTAATCATTAAGTTTGTGGCCTTAGGGACACTGTACGCCTGATCACTTTTGGGACCTTATTGAGATTTTTGTCCTTAAATTTCGTGACCTTAGGGTCACTTTGCTCCTTATCATTTCGGAGCCTTAGAGAGATTTTTTGCCTTAATTTCGTGACCTTACGAACACTTTACCCCTGATCTATTTCGGATCTTGGGGACGTTTTTATCATGAATTTTATGGCCTTAGGGACACTTCTTCGCCTGATCACTTTCGAGACCTTATGGAGATTTTTGTCCTTAATTTTGGGACTTGAGGGACGTTTTTGTCGTTAATTTCGTGGCCTTAGGGACACTTCCCCCTCCAATATCAATTTCAGGACCTTAGGGATATTGTGAGTTGAACTTTCCGTTCTTTCTTGCAAATTTTGATATTTTTTAGACAAACTTCGATTTGTATCGTTTTTCTTTGATACTTGGTGTTGTTATGTTGGTTTTCTCTTGATTGTTGGTTATGTTTTATAAACAGTACCACTATAAGCACTGTTTTAGTCACTAGTACCACTTGATTTGGTACTATTGCTGCCAAATTTTTGTTATTGTTAACGAAAGTGTCAGCCATTTTGTTTTTCTTTATTTGCTACCGCCCTCACACTAAAGGTGGCTCAAGGGAATCTAGACGCTGGGTCATCGGTCCCAGGATCTGGTCGTCCAATATTGACGTTGTAGGAGCTGAGGCAGGACGAGTCACTACAGGCTCTTGTGAGGTGTGAGTCTGATTCATTCAATTAGGTTTTGTTATTTCTGCTGAATGAATAATTTACTTTTTTTCGTTCTATCCTAGGGTCCGTTCTGTTGAAAAGATTCTATCCTTGTGTGAAATAATAATGTAATATAACAATAATAATAATAATAATTTATTACGAGCTGTACCCAGAAGCTCTTTATGACCGTGTACATTAAACAATACAACAAAACCTATAAAAATGTACTGTAAAAATATTTACAATTTTATAAACAAAAAATCATAGAAATCTTCAATATAAATTACATATACGTTACATAATTAATTTGATGAGTAAATAATAAAACACAGTATTAAGTAAACAATGAATAATTAAATCACAATGATCAGGTAAAAGTTTCAGTAAACTATTGTTTATCATTATAATGTAATATTGATTTTTCTTAATGATTTCAACAATATGTTTTTACGGTTAACCAACCAGTCCTTAACGGTTCTTTTTATTTGACCATATCTGGCTAGCTCAATTAACTCAACTAATAATTTATTCAAAACTATTGGTATATAATAATTTATTTTTTATTTTTTCCACAGTTATTTTTAACCAATGGAATTTCATATCTTATAGTTTTATCTCTTAAATAGGACCTTTCTAACATCCTGTACCTTACAATAGTTATAATAGTTATTTACTATAATTACAAATATTGCAATTTTGATATGTGTATGCTGTTAATAAAGTTTTAATCGATTTATCTACATATTAAAAAAAATAACTTCAATAACTTATTTTGTGTTTTTTTGCAGTCGATCCAATAAGTAAGTTGGAGAAAATTCATAAACCTCTATTGCATATCTACATGTTACTGTTAACTAATGCATCAAATATCACCTGTTTATTTTTATCATTCGAAATAATACTTTGTCTTAAAAAAGACATGTATTATTTTTGTCAAAGTTTCTTTAGCAATGCATTTAGTGACTTTTTAATTTCTTTTAAAATTCCATTTAAAATTTTAATTTCTTTTAAATGACCTTTAAATTTTAAAATGAAAGATATTCTTCAGTTGAGGGGAGTGTCCGACTCGTAAGGTATTTGTCGGAAAAAAAAAAACAGGAAGTAAGTTACCACAAAGGTCACCTTATACAACATGGCTTGTATGACAAGGCTCATTGTTGTGTCCTGCTGCGCGGTGACAATAGTTGATTTCTTTCGCCGTGAGTTCGTCAAATTGATAGAACATAAAAATAAGCAATTACCGAGTTTGGACCTACCAGTGATGTTAAAAAAAAAAAAAAAAAAAAAAAAAAAAAAAACTCGCCGAGAGTAGGATGTAAGACTTATTTTAAAGAAAAATAACTAGGGTGTCATCAGTCATCGACAAAATGAAGCGAAGCGATCGCAAGCAACCCGAGTTGCATTGGAGACAGCGCTGTGGCTCATCTTTTCGATTGCATCATCGCATCTTGTTTCTTTGTCCATTTGCTTTCGTAGCGCGTCGCTGGATGGCGTTGACGGCGGGTTCAAAGAGCGTTTTTCCGACTTTCGTTTTTCAAGCAGACCACGCCCCCCCCCGAATTTGAAAGATTTTTGTTGGAAAGCATCAAATTTGAAGCCCAGTTGAAAATTAATGCTGGTAGAAATTTGAGCACGCATTACATCCACCTTGATATTTACTAACGATGTGGAAGATTTTCACGTTTGGAAAACTACTGTTGAGCAAATAGGAGAGCAGCTCACACCTCTTGTGCATTTTGTCATCTTGATTATTCCTCAACAACATGTCTGATTTTAAATTGTCTTTGTCAAATCCACCTCTATCAGAGTACGAAATCTGGTGTTAATTTTTGTTGATGCAGTGGTTATTTCGTGATGCGGATACAACGTGTTACATTGGAGTGGATTAAAAAACGGAGCTCCGTTCCAATAAAAAAATCTTTAAAATCACAGAAGAAACCCCTGTAAGGGGACCGGTCATTACTTATGACCGGGGGTGGAGACCGGCGGAAATGAAAATGTGACCACCAAATTTTCTATTACCCCCCCCCTCCCCCAAGAGGGAACAAAAATGTGGCCCCCCCCCCCCCACAAAAAAATGCGCTTTTCGTGTAACTATTGAGACTGTCTGCAGACGATTCCTGCAGACAAGATTAGTGCTGCAGCCGGATTAAGTAAGTAAGTACCTCTTCACACCGACAGCTACCATTAGTTGTAAGGTAACATGTCTCGTTATTAATGAATAGACATTTTGGGCTAAAAATGTTCTATAAATGTTCTATCTTCCTTTCACCCATCTCTTGTCGAGAATCATACAATAAGTATGATGAACACATTGTTTGCTTGACAGAAGAAGCCAAGAAACCAGGGGCCAAGCCTTTTTTTCTACAATTTTTTTTGTAAAAACTATACTTGCAGTAGTGGTACTAATAGTTTTAAAACACTCACGTCATGGGACCCCGCAGAAGCTGAGGCGTTTTTATAAATGTTGACTACTGAAGTGCCATTTTTGAGGTCCAAAAATAACCTTTTCTCCCAGTTGGTCAGTGTGTATTTGACTCCCCCCTCCCCCTCGAGAGGGTCCACAACCTTCATTCCCCCCTCCCACCCGGCAATAAATAATGACCTAAGGTGTGCTGAAACGCAAATACGAGCAATGATGGAACCGAACGTCTGATACGACGCATCACTTACAATTTGTTGCACGTGGGTTTTTCTTGTTCCACTAATTTTAAGGATTTTTCGTAATGCTGCCTTATGTCCTGCTCTTTACACTTTGATGTTTTTTTTTTTTGCATTAATAAATATCAGCCATTACCAGATCAACATCTGCATTAATTTAATAAAAAAAACATTGCTATTAATATACTTTTATTTACTCACACCTTAGCCCCAAGTCCCAACTCGCACTGCAAGCTTTGCGAGGGGGCCCCGAGACCCTGAGCAAAGCGAGCAGCAACAGCCGACTGGTAAGCGTCCTCGTCTCCAAACCAAGCGAATGGTGGCTCGAATCCCACGCCTGACCTAATGTAGTCCTTAAAAAAAATATACATAAAATTAATTCATGCAAATAAGGATTAATGAACGAAAATCGCTAAAGCGTAGACAGCAAAATTTACGACTGCATTAAAAAACCCTTAAAAAAAAAACCTATGCAAGGTACGATACAACTCAAAGTGTAAGCGACACTGGAACCTAATATCAGGAACATCGACTTTCTTATAACTTTTCGCACCGCGCACGACTGCACGGACTTTTTCTTGGATCACTGATTTTAAGGATTTTTTTTAATGCAGCCTTATATTTTACGGTTTTGTGATTTAATTCCTATAATCCAAACTGCGAAAACAAGGTTAATTTTAGTAATCCTTTCACCTCTAGCAACTTCCCTCTCCATCTGTACTTGTTTTATAGCTTGGTAACCGTTTTTAATCACGGTTTCATATTCAGTTCCGCTTCTAAATAGATCTTATCTTTCGGTTTAAAACCACTTTCGCTTTCCCATCTTGAAGATTAATTCAGCTTTCGACTGGCTTCCTTAGCCGATTTAGATAATAATTGCACTACTTAACGTAAATCTTCATTCTTTCACGACTAAGATTCTTAGATAAGGTTTTAGTGTGCCTAAGAAAAACTTCCGAATGTTTTGGGGGTAGGAAAACATGTTGACATGTCCGCAAAATGAATTTCGCGACAGAAGCACACTGGACAAAAACTCACTGGTCATCATTTCACCAATAAGAAGCTCACAGGACTTGACAAAAGTTCACATATTTTCAGAATGAAAGGTCCAAACGCTTTTGTTTATTTTCTCGCCAAAGAAACCCACAAAATCGACAAAACGATAACTTTTTTTTTTCACCGAAAGGGACAAAACAACTTTAGGAAAGTCATTTCCTGTGGACACCGCCGTACTCGGCCAAGTGAAAATCGAGCAAACACTCTGAAGACACAGCTGAATAGTGGTACATCAATGAGACGCCGGAATTGTAAAGACACGGAGTTACGTTAACTCCGGAATTTTCTTAAATTCTGACCCGTGTGTTGGACCCGGAATTACAGCAACTCCGAATTCGTGATTTGCTTTGAAAGTGTCTAGAACAATCCGGAATTGTGGTAACACGGAGTTACCGTAACTCCTGATTTTATTGATCATTAAATAACGTCCTTGCCTCGCTCGCGCTGCCGCGCTCACTGCGGCTCTGCATACAACATTAAAAACCGCAACCATATTACACCATCTCTGCCTCCAAATGAATTGTGTACTGTAAGTAAAAAAATTTGTGTACTTTTTGCCCACAAAGTGCACAAAATATGTACTGATGGCACACAGTACTAGTGTAGGATACGCTGATATACAGTGATGTGCACTAGTGCGCAGTGCAGTGTCACAGCCCTCCCCCCCCCCCCTGAAGTGGACCGGAGGTAAAATTAACTTTTTTTTTTAAATGACGATTTTTTTTATTGTTATTGAAGCGAAATCTTCGTATACGGATCCACTCCAACGCAACCATTGTACCCTCATCACGAAATAACCATCGCATCAATTTAAACCAGATTTTGTACACTGATAGCGTTACATCCACGGGTGTTTTTAACAAAGAAAATTTAAAATCGGACCTGTTGAGGAATAATCAAGGTGACAAAATGCACAGGTGGTGTGAGCTGCTCGTCTAATTACTCATAGTTTGCTCACCGCAGTCAACGCCATCCAGCGACGCACTACGAAAGCAAACAGACAAGGAAACAAGATGCGACGACGCAACCGAAAAGATGAGCCACAATGCTGTCTCCAATTCAACAATGCCAAGGTTGTCTTTTCATAATAGTTAGTTATACACGTGATGGTTAACCTTTTCCAAACGGGAATTCCCGTTTTGCAGAATCCCGTTTCTCAAAATCAAAATACTCTTCAAAAATTTAACATTGCAAAAGTTAAAGAGGCATGCCTATTTGTCAGTAGTTTTTGATTAGTTGTGGTTTCTGATGGTATGTGTTTAGCCGCAACGAGCACGGGAGCGCGAGCGAGGCACGTAATTTGAAACAAATTATTTTGCAAAATGGGATTCTGCAAAACGGGTGGTTGTCTATAAATATCTCTACTATTATCATGTTATAAATGTTCGTGTTTAAATGTTTTAAATGTTTCACGCGCCTAAAATTTCGTGAACGATATTTGGCGAAACGGGATTTGGCAAAACGGGACTGGCCCCTGAGGCAAAAGCTGTTAATCTGCTTTCTTTTTGGCGAAACGGGATTTGGCGAAACCAGACGTAACCATTGAGTTAAATACTGCCCTACCCTCTCCCCCTCTCCCTCCCCCTCCCCTTCTCCCTGCCCTTCCACCTTATGCCAGATTTTACAAATTGAATGGATCTCCATCCCAAACAACAACACAAAATTACGTTTTTAGTTCAGTTATATTGCGTAATCATACGTTTAATTGTAACAGGCGCGTTGGCCTCCCCACCCTACCAATCTCCTTAGTTATCATAGCATTAGAATGCCAAGAGTAGGGTTAAGACATGCAACGCCCAGCACACAGAAGTTTCCCGTCCACGTCCTCCCCGACTTCCGGTCTATTAATTTGGCTTGAGCGATCCATACCGTGTGAAAAGAAAAAAAAAAACCCTGTCCTTAGTACATGACGTCGTTTAAAACTTGCCGCTGAGAAGATCGCGCAGAGCAAATAATTAGTTCGAAGCAACGACGTCCAATTTCAACTTTTTCCTGGAAAAAATTAACACGTTCGACACGTTTTCATTGTTTACTTGTTGCGGTACTTGTTTTGCTATGAAACTTTGCTTTATAATGTTAAGATTGCTGTAAGTGTACTCAATTGTTCTGTACTGAAAGATTATGAAACCCTTTGATTATGAAGATTATGAT
>JAHWFP010201879.1:58997-94928 GCA_023313725.1 Lithobius niger | reverse complement strand
GAAAACAAGAAATGTTTCTAAAAAGTAGAAAACAAGAAATGTTTCTAGAAAGGCAGAAAATAAGCAATGTTTCCAAAAAGTTGGAAATAAGGAATGTTTCCAAAAAGTAGGAAATAAGAAATATTTCAAAAAGATAGAAAATAAGGAATGTTTCCAAAAAATGTAGGAAATAATGTGTGTTTCCAAAAAAGTAGGGAAAATAAGGAATGTTTCCAAAAAAGTTGGAAATATTGAGTGTTTCCAAAAATTAGGAAATAAGGAATAATTCAAAATCTAAAACAAAAATAAGAATTGTTTCCAAAACAGTAGGAATTAAAGCATTGTTCCAAAGAAGTAGGTAAAATACGGAATGTTTTCAAAAAAGGAGGAAAAAAGGAATGTTTTCAAAAAATTAAGGAACTAAGTAGGTTTTCAAAAAGTAGGAAATTAGGGAATGTTTTGAAAAAAGTAGGCAAAATAAGTTGTTGCTGCGGGCGACATAAGTAATGTTTTTAATGTTTCGAAAAAGGTAGGAAATAAAGATGGTTTAAAAAAAAGTAAAAATAGAGAATGTTTCCAAAAAGATAGAAAATAAGGAATGTTTCCAAAAAGGTAGAAAATAAGGAATGTTTCCAAAAAGAAAGCAAATAGGGGAATGTTGCCAAAAGCAGGCAAAATAAGAAATGTTGCCAAAAGCAGGCAAAATAAGAAATGTTTCCAATATAGTAGGAAATAAGGAATATTTCCAAAAAAGCAGGCAAAATAATTAAGGAATGTTTTCAAAAAAGTAGAAACTAAGAAATGTTTCCAAAAAAATGTAGAAAATAAGAACTTGTATAAAAAAAAATAGGAAATAAAGAATATTTTCAAAAACAGTAGGCAAAATAATGTTTCTAATCTTTCGAAAAAGGTAGAAAATAAAGAAGGGTTAAAAAAAAGAGGAAATAGGGAATGTTTTCCAAAAAAACAGCAAATAAGGAAATGTTGCCAAAAGCAGGCAAATTAAGAAATGTTCCAAAACAGTAGAAAATAAGGAATGTTTCCAAAAAAGTAGGCAAAATAAGGAATGTTTCCAAAAAGTAGGAAATAAGGAATGTTTTGAAAAAAGAAGGCAAATAAAAAATGTTTTCCGAAAAGTAGTTAAGGAAACTTTCCAAAAAATACGTAAATAAGGAATGTTTCTATAAAATTATGTAAATATGGAATTTTTACCAAAACATACGAAACAATTAATACAAAAAAATGCAGAGGAAATAAGAACTTTAAAAAAAGTTGCCAAGTAAGAAATGTTTCCAAAACAATAGGAAAAAAAGTAATAGTTACAAAAACCTAGCAAATAAGGAACGTTTCCAAAAAAAAAAAGAGAAGGAAATAGGGAAAGCTTCACAAAAATAAGACAGATAAGGAATGTGTCCAAACAAAGTAGAACCAAGGAATGTTTCCAAAACGGTAGGAAATTAGTAATGTTTCAACCTTAGGAACTGGTGGAGTGATGCTGATTTTAAGCTTCGTTGGAAATGGCATTATTGTAAATGGCATTCTCTGATAGGGAATTCCATGATGGTATCATCATACAGCGAAGAAGCTTCGTCTACACTCATTTCTTGGAAACGGGAGTGACAATTTCATGGAATGTCCTCGGGTAGAGAGTAAGGAAAGTTGACCTATTCAACGATCAAATATGGATCGGTCATCTTTTTCGAAACCTTATAGAATCCGAAAAGTAAGGATCAAGTCTGGACCAAGTAGATATCCTTAATCAAGGGTGGTGACCATGCAAACTGAGCTCGATCGCGCATTTTTTCTTTCACTGATATTCTTTTTCTCAGGCAACGTTGAAGCATGGAGTGGGGTCTTAAAACTGGGGTACAGGGAAATTTCCAGTAACAAAAAAAAAGCGTTCAATACATTTCCGTATCGAAGTATTATTTTTTAAAAGTGTACGCCAGTTTCTACAGTAAGTGTATCAGTATGAGAAAGACGTAACCGCAACATCTTCGTTGATGAAGCTGTTTTAATAAAACTTAATAAAATACTGCACGTACGAAACGCGTAATGGAGCTCAAACTGTATTCCAGTTTGTGCAAACTGACATGCACACACTTGGCCCACGTGCCAGAAACCTGTCATGCGCAGATCTCGTGGGTTGTTGATCATGTTTCGTATGGCGTGACACGGTAATGGTTTTGATATTCAGACCGGGATGATGAGAGAGCCGTTAGAAAGGGAAAAGGTAGCACACCTGTGACCTTCGCCTACCAAGGTAAGACTAGCCTTCGCCTTACGGAGATTTCCAGAACGGGGTTCCATCATCCACGGGTAACGCTCAAGAGGGCAACTGCCTGGGGCCACAGGGACTTGGTTTCGCAAATCACGCACTGCATGGATAAGGATTATACATATGTAACTACTGGGACCCGTGCGTGCTGCACGGCGGATTGAGTCTCCCAGTCTTAGCCTCTCCCCGCGTTTGGTCTTCTTAGGAACGTAAATCGCGTTTGCAATATTTCATTGTTTGGCTGATCCGTTAATCTTACTCGTTCACAACGCGATCTGGTGTCAACCATGGAGGAAAGAAAAGAAATGGAGGTGGCATGACGTCATCGTAGGGACGCCAGCCAAGCGAGGGCGCTTTCGTCGCCTCACGGTCGCACCGCCATCTTGGTTAGTTCGCGAGATCGACTCGCGTAGTTCGCCCAAGCCAATGACAATGGTACGCACGTGGATACCAAACCAGTATTATCGGGCGTTTATAGAGGTGTTTTCTTGATTATGAGTAACCATAGCCAGTCATTTACCCTGAAGAATATTTTCCCATTTGCGTTGGGAAGGGGCAAGTGTTTTAAAATCACGGTTTTATTATTTTATTTCGGCGAAAAATAAGAGAAAAGAGAAAAAAAGAGAAAGAAACCTATGCCGTTTAAAAGTATACTACAATTTCAAAAGTTTATTTGCTGAATAAATTTTTACTTAAATGAGCGAGAAATTAAACCCAATTATACTGACATAAACAGGGCCGCAGCTTGGAGGGGAGGGGGGGGGGCACGGGGTGTAAAGTGTCCCCATAAGAGAATCAATTAGAGGTGCTAAAAAAAAAACTTACCCAGGTTCAATTTCAGTTGTTTCCATTATATTTCAGTATTTTTTTTCCGTCAGAAGTCTTTTTTGCATTGAAATGGTACCGATTTTTTTTTCTGCCCGACTCTTCCCCCGCCCCTTTGCCCAAAGAAAAAAATTGTTAACTACGGCTCTGGTCATGGATTTTTTTGTTTTTTTTTCAAAATATAAGCGTCCTCAAGAAGGACTTAAAAAAGTTCAGCAAAGTTTAATTTCAGTTTTTTGGGAGGGAGGAGCAGGTGTTTGCGTTCCAGAGCTTCGTCAAGAATACAGCTACTTCCTCAAGTGCCTTCCTTCAGCGAACTGGTGGCTCTGGCGATAGCACTGGATGTCGGGCTGGACCTGCAACTCAGACAGTTTCGGGTCTTCTCGGACTCTGCGGCTGGCATACGCTTTCTCCAATCGGCTTTCCGGCGGCATGATGTCTGTCACCCACTTGTGGTTGAAATTGGCCTGAAGCTTCTGAGCGCCGTACAACGGGGAATCAGAGAAGAGGTGCGGTGGGTGGCGGGACACAGTGGTTGCTACGGGAATGAGCTAGCGGATGGGTTGGCAAGGAAGGGGTTTGAAGGAAGGATTAGTACTGCAGTGTTTCCAGTCACGCCCAAGGACTTCCAGCCAGTCCTAAAGTGGGTGACTGACAGGGACTGGCAGGATGAGTGGGATAGCAGTACGGTGGGCCGGGTGCTCCACGATGTCCACCTGGAAATTTTCCGGCCATGCGGCCTGGATGTTTTGCCTAGGAGGGACGCGGCTCTGCTGTCTAGGCTCAGGACGGGGCACGTCCTGCTACGGGCCCATGAGTTCCGTCTGGGTGTGGGCCCTACCCCAATCTGTAGGTGTGGTACGGAAGCTGAGACCGTCGTGCATTTTCTCTTGGTGTGTCACCTCTGGGCAGCCTACCGGGGCCATGTGTTGGGGGGGGGGGGGGGGGGGGTGGAATGCGGACCTGAAGGAAATTCTTGGCGCGAGTAGTTACTACCTTGAGGCGGGTTGTGAAGTTTTGCAGGGAGACAGGGAGGTTTCGATAGGCTCAGTTCGGGTTGGTTGCAGAGTGAAACAGGTGGGGTACGTGGAAGTAGAATTAGTAAGCAGTATGAACTCTGTTAGATGTTGGCAAGACCTAGCTCGTTGTTCAGGGGGTGTACTCTGTTGTTCTGGATTTCTTGTATAGGTTAAGTATAGCTTAAGTTTTAGAATGGAGAGTGTAGCGTGTGGGCTGGTAGTCTCCGGTTAGAGAACTAAATAAATAAATAAATAATAAATTGCGTGGCATGTTAAACATCCGGGATTTTCCGCTTGCATTTCTCCAGCTAAATTGTCTCTCTCATCGTCGTGGGGCAGATAACCCAGTTTGGGTTCATGCTCCCTAAACAAACAAACAACAACCTAAAATTAGCCTTAGTGACATGGCCCACACACCTGTACCGATCTCGTCCAGATGGTGACCTCTACTGACTGCTTCTTGTACCACTGTAGACACACTCAAGGCCAACTGAGATAGTAGCTGTGTTCTCCGCTTCACTCCAGGCCGGTCATATTTGTGCTTTTCCGGTATTAGTTAGTGAAAGACACTCCAGGAGTCGCGCAGTACCATACGGCATGATACCGAAAGAATTGGTTTCTGAACAAAGTGTATTCGGGAAAATTTGTATTTTAGTCAGCTACCTGTTACTCTTTAAACAGAATAACAAAGCAAAACGATTAAATTGCGAGATCTGGTGCCTGCTGAGGGCTTCTCCCGCGTACACTTTGTTGATGCAACGACAGTTTTCTCGCTCACTAGCTTTTACTTGATCAATACTAAATCTGATGGATGCTTCTCGCCTTTACCGGAGTATGCGGCTTTCGAGTTGTCTATGCGTATTAGTAACCATGGCAACGACGCAGACACATATCTTCTCCTCGTTCCTCGTGACACGGCGTACGATGCTTGCAAGATTTGAGCGTCGATTTATGACAACAAGAAAACAATTTTTACTGCAGTGCAAGACGACGGACTGTTTTTTGTATGCCGGCATTCGATGGTTTGTCTTCGATTCGATAGCCACAAAATGGACGCCATGTTGGATTCTGAATTATCGCTGCGAGAAGCTATTTATTCTACCGACGTTTGATCATTGCTAGAAGCTGTACTTTGAGGGAGAACAGCAAATTTTGGAATAGCGTGAAATGACAACAATCTTGTAGAATTGTTTAAAATTACTGTAGCACTTTGTTCTTTATCCGTGTTGTTATTTATAATACGTATAATTTGTTAGCCATTACCGCATTCATTTAGTAGCAACGGGAAACTAATCATAAACAAATAACGATTGACTAGCAAATAGCTTCGGCGAGCGAGAAGGCCTTTTTGCATAAACGCGCCCTTATGCCGAAAAAGCACAATGCTGACCGGCCTGGAGTGGCTCGAGAGACGCAGCTATATCTCAGTTGGACTTGGATACGCCCTGACATAGCCGTACCGTGGAAGTAAAGAAATCGGGTTTAGGAAAAAAAAAAATCACCGAATTAAAGTTACAGAAAATGAAAAAATCACAAATTAACTGTTTTAAAGTGGTTTTGGTACTGAGACACGTCATTGTAGGACAGCCCATTTGAACATCCACCATTATGCATTCACAAGTTGGAATTTATTGATTCCGGTATTTATTGCGTATTATTCGTATGATCAAGCGCAGGCTGTACCAGAATAAACCGTGCATCGATCGCACAGCTGGCAGGGACACCTCTGACAGTACGCAGTCAGAACTGTGGGGGGCTACGCTTCACGCAAGAACGATAAACATCCTAAACCCTCACAGTCGGAACTGTTAAAAATACGAAGGCCGCGGATGTTACGCACAGTATTTACCATTGTGACTTTTTCCTGTGATTTACTCCCTACATTTTCTTCTTTCTCTTAGTTTAATCTCGTTTTTGTGCTAAAAACTAGCTTTATTTTAATCTGTATGAACTGTCAGCTGCCCCCATCACAAAGCGGTTTAAATATGGTCTTTGAAGCGTGGATGGGTGACATTTATTACCTCGTTATGTGCAAATACCGGAACTACGGATCACGTGATATAATCTCTTGTCTGGCAGAGCAGACGTAGCCAGACACGTTCACGAGCTGCGCAACCTTGAGCTACATTCTAACACATTTTAATCCTGGTACGGTAGACTACTTGGTAAAGTAAAAAAAATGCGATTACGCTGCTGGTGTTCGTGAATAACTAACTGTAGACCTACCTTGAGTTTGCGCAGTCATTCTTTTTTTTTTTTTAATTCGTGATGTCAAGTGTCATCAACGATAAAAAGGTAGAAACAACATGGTAGTATGTATGAATGCGCTCATATTCCATTGCCTGATGACCGATCGACTGTGATGACATCATTTCGGCGCTGCGAATCGAACAGCGTGTGCAAGATGGCGGCCGATGCTAAATTCCCAATGAAGCCGGATACAGAAATACGAAACCGAATATAAACCTAATTTTACGCTTTTACATACGTCATTTTATCTTACATAAGTGCACGAGTCATTGATGTAAGTGTCAGAAACAAACCACGCAAGTGTGTAAGTACCGGCCAAGTTTCAGCCAATCAAAGTAGTGATATCAGAACAAAAATGGTTGCCACCAAGTTGCTACATGGTGTATACCAACCCTAACCGAAAAGTGTTCCCCTTGAAAGTAGGGATATTATACCGCCGCCAACGAACAACCGCCAAGCTAATCCCACTGACTACAAATGAAAAACCGATTGCAGCAATGGTCAAGTTTTTCATTTCATGTCTGAAGTAATCGTCGGTGGGATCAGCTTGGTGATTGTTCGTTGGCGGGAGTGATATCACTACTTTCTAAGGGGAACACTTTTCGGTTAGCGTTGGTACACCATGAAGCAACTTGGTGGCAGTCATTTTTGTTCAGGTATCACTACTTTGATTTGCTGAAACTTAGCGGGATCTGTTTACGCTTGTGGGTATTGTTCTGATATCACTTCTTTTACATTTTTTTTGTGTGTGTGGCATCTTCTTTTTGCTAATGCCCATTTCGCAGTTCAAGCGTTTATTTTTTGACGATCGGGGGGATGGGGGGTGGGAGGGAGCGGGGGTGTTATCACTACTTTCTTCGGAGAACACTTTTCGGTCAGTACATGGGTGAGGCTTGATGACAGCCATTTCTATACTGATATCACTACTTTCACTGGCTAAAACCTGGCGAGGGTCTTTCACCCTTGTGTGTTTTGTTTCTGATGTCACTTCGTTTGGAATTTTTTTAGTTGCCCTCTATTTTTGCCCATGCCTATTAGCATCTTTTCCCTTTAATTGAGCGTGCATTTTTTTATACTTTTTTATTTAGTGCATTTTTGATAATGAACTTGTGCATTTTTGATAATGAACTTGTCTCGCTTTTTTTTAAAAAATAATTAAAGGCACTTTACAAATAAGTACAGTTCCGGAAAAAAAAAAAAACGCCTTCGTTATACGGAAGAAGTTGCAGGATTAATGTATGCGACTCTGAACGAAAATGTTGATATCTCGAAAACTACTGGGCAGAATTGAAAGAAACAAAAACTGGGTTGCTTATTATCACATCAGCTATTTTTCCATACGTATTTTATGTAATGGTAAGTAGCCAAATATAATTGGCCGAGCGAGCAACACGAGTTGATAACTAATAATATATCTCATAAATTACTGGATAGAACAGAATAAAACAAAAACTGGATTAATTGTTATGATAATGCTATATTTCTATACGTATGACATGCAATATTCAGCAGAAAAATATAATATGCAATTCAGTCTTTGTTTCATGAAAATCCTTCCACTGGTTTTCAAGATATTGTCAGATATCAATAAATTTTCCTCGCTCGGCCAATTATTTCCAGTCAGTTAAAGTAGTATTTAATAAGGGGAAAAATACAGTACACAATCTAATAAGCATTTCAGTCTTTGTTTCATGAAAATCCGTCCAGTAGTTTTTGAGATAACTGAATTTCTCCATGGTTATTATTACGACCCTGGATATAACGAAAAAGGCGGGTTTTTTTTTAACGGAACTGTACGTCCCTATTGGTTTCACGAAAATCTAAAGTACGCTACGCATTTCAATACATTTCTTACAAACGAAATAGGATGCCACTGGTATACTAGTGTAAACAACTACGTTGCGTCAGTTGTATGAACAGTGTTCTTGTCTCTGACGTAATGAGCACTGTGTTTTAATGGCGGACAGTGTTAGCTTTAGCTGTAATGCAGACAGCCTTGTCATGATTGAACACATTGATTACACAGGAAATAGGCCTAACCTTTCCTTCTTTCTCTCTTTACTGAGTTAACTGAGCTTATTGGCCGTACACGGCATGCGCTACATAAACAGGAGTGATTAAAAACTAATCTAACTGGAACACACGCCAACTTTTCCTTTGTCTTGCTTTAACAACGTTACTAACAATGGGGGGGGCATAATTTTGGTTGACGGGTGGCGTGCTACCAACGTTCATATAAATAGATTATAAATGATTGCAATCTTTGTCGTTGGCTCATCTCCAATAGTAAAACCATAAAAAGGTACGGTTCCGGGCGGGTCAAATGCGAACGGAATGACAAATTTCACCCAGATCTGTCGCATAAAACATTTATTCTCTGTGGTATAACTTTTTACCAGTCCTATTTCCGCTACTTAAAATCAACGGTCTTTACACCTTTTTTCACCTAGACGCAGGTGACACATTTTATCGATAATCAGCTAAATGGTGTCAGGGCGTAAAGACCTCCTATTTCACAAAATTCTAGGCTGATTGGCAGCATATGTGTTTACCCTCAGCGTTATCAAATTCTCGAAAACCATGAATCCATGACTTTCAGATAATATACCTTAGCCACTTGTTGTTTGTTTTTTAAGGAGCACCAACCCAAACTGACCAGTAGCCGCGAATGTAACAATGTTGGAATTGAAGACTTTAATACTTGAGGCTACAGGTCGGCAAACCATGCGCTAACTCTAAACTGAACGTTACTTAACACTAACAGAACCATACAGAACCATAATCATATACAGAACCATAATCAGAACCATAAACATAATTGGAAAACAAAAAAGAACTCGTTCAATGTTTTAGGTAGGGCCTAACTGAGCTGAAGTTAAAATAGCAAAGGAACACAAATAAACTTTTCTGTACGGTTTCGTAAACAGCAGTGTTCCTGTACTACTGTTTATTCCGCGTGAAACCTTACTTAAAGACGGAAAGCCATAGGCTCTACAAGATTTAAATAAATCCACAGATACAGATGCAAACCTATTTAGGTTGCCTTTTGGACTTATATGTCAGACTGCCTGAGCGGGGAATCGAACCCACGACCTTCGAAGCCAAAGGCAGAGGTTCTACCGCTGAGCCATACTGACACGGCAGAAACTTTACTGCTGTATTCACATGTTTTTTTTTTTTTACAGTTTTTACTTAGAACACGATAGGTCAGATTGGTTCATTCAACTTGGCGAAACGACATCGCTGAAAAATCGTAAAAACCAAAGCCTTAGTGTGCTTAGCACAGCCCTACAGATTAAGTAATTCAGAGTTCGTGCAACTCCCTGAAAACTTGGAAATGTCTTTCAGAAATGAAAATAAAATACCAAAAACTGGACAGGAGGAGGAGTAGCGGCCCCAGAATTCAAGGCTGCAACATGGGGCAACAGTAGGCGAGGCGTTAGAATTCACTTTACTTTTTTTTTTAATTCTTTACTTTTAATTCATTACACGAGCATACGGACCATAGAGCTCACTCGAACAAGAGGGCGCGGGGAAAATAACATTGTCGTTATATCTTGTTTGAGTTATTACATGTTGTCGGCCAGAGACAGGTTTTAACTCGTTGTTAAGAACCAAAATGAAATGATGTTCGCTTAAATTTTCCAGTGTTAATCCATAGGGTGTGAAGTCTTTTATCTTCAAAATTGGGCGGCCGACATGAATGTATGACTTATTTAGTTCTTCAATGAGAGATTCGGGAAACCAGTTGAATTGTTTCCGCTATTGTTTACCACAATACTTTACTTTATTGCTGTTGAGCCTAGGCCGGTCATACACCCATGCACTCATTCCTAATACTACTTAAAAACTAACCTAAACCTAAACATAAGCACCAAAACCATGGTTTGATTTGATTTATTTCCATGGTCCTCGGCAACAGACACAGCAACCAGCTCCCCGACACGCAGGAAGTCGAGGGTGTAACTGTATTCCAGACGCATCTCCGGCACACATAACCCCACTCCACTGCTGAACCCATCCCTAAGAAATGACGCGTTGCAAAAGACGGAGACACCGAACTGCGGCCCCCACACAGGCATCCCAGTCCGAGAGAACTGACCCAGCCGTGTCACACCAGAGCCACGGGATCACTGGGTGAGCAAAAACAGGGTCCGCAAACCCCACCAAACCGGGACTCAGAAGGAGTGACGCCCCAATACCGATGTGAAGGACATCAACCAGTGTGGATGGCAAACACCAAGACACAATTCGGAGGCACTGATTCAATACCACTTGCACCCCATTCACAGCTGGCCTCGAACTAAGCAGGACAGGGACATGGTAGTCTGCACAAGAGCGGATGTACACCCTCTAAAGGGACACAAGCGTTCCACGCCTCGCGACTGGTTGTTACTAGCCACGGACTTAGGGATATTAGTTCTAGTTGAGATACTTTCCCTCACGGCTGCAACATTGTGTATCCACAAGAGCTGCGGATCCAGCCAGAACCCGAGGTAGTGGACCTTGGGAATAGACCGAATCTGAGCATTGTTCACCCTGAGTGTGCCCTCCAGAGCCTGGCCACGCCGGAAGATCATCAACTCTGTTTTAGCGGAGAAAAGCTGGCGGCCCCTATCCCATGGCAACAGCAGCCTCCAGAATGGTCAGAACTTCCGGTAGATTCTCCCCGGCGAGCCACACCGTGACATCATCAGCGTACGCAACAACATCAACTTGGGAACTCAAGTCCAAAAGGACATCATTTAATCACAAAAGTGAACAAAGCCGAGCTCGGGCAATTCCTTTGTGGGAGTCCCCTGTCAGTAAAACGCACAGCAGACCAGGCTCCTCCCAACCTGGTGGAAAAACTATGCATGCCAAGCAGTGCTAGGACAGCAGCCCTGAGCTTCCTTCCCACCCCGATTTTATCCAGAAAGTTACCTATCCACGGTATGTCCACCATTTCGTAGGCAGCTCTAATGTCTAAGAAGACAGCCACTGCAAACCTACCACTAACCCAAGCCTCTCGAATACCTGACTCCAGGTAGAGCATAGCATCCTGGGCCCCCCGGTTCTAGCAGAATCCAAACTGTACACCGAAACGCTTACCCGAGCCTTCAACCTGCCAGACCAGCCTAGTAATGAGCATTCTGTCGTATACCTTACGTGCGCATGAGAGCAGCGTAATTGGCCTGTAACTGGTGACGTCAGATCGAGGATTGCCCCTTCCAAGCACAGGAGTGAGAATTGAGAAGAGCCACGAGTGCGGCAGAGGGGCCCCATCGTACCGACTCTGATAGAAGTCAAGGAGGGCATCACGGCCCAAAGCGTCCAAACTCTGAGGATCACCGTACGAGATTGCATCAATTCCTGCAGAGCTTTTGGTTCTACAAGTGTCTAGAGCAGCAGAAAGTTCGCCCATAGTGAGGAGCAAATCAGACCCCATCTCTTGTGGGCCCGTTGGCAGGGCGGGGGGGGGGCATTGAAGGCCTCAGCCATGCGAGGACCACTGAGAACCTCACCAGTCCCCACCCCCCACCTCCGAAAAAAAAATTACCTACGTTACAATAGACCTCGCGTCCTGAGGACGAACCTGGGCCCAGACCCGTATGAGAGGGAGGCCCCGTGACACCTGCTCACAAAGCCTAACACCGAACTGCATCCTTTCCAGTCGGAGAAGAAACCTGGTTTCATGCGCGATACCAACAAATTCATACCACCGCTGGTCGGATTGGTGCCGCCCAAAACACTGCCAGGCACGACGCCTATCCCTGACAGCCACAGGACAAACATGATTCCACCATACTGCATCTGCCTGTAACAATACAGAATCAACTATGCGTCGAGATATGTAGATACACGCCAGTGTGTTTCCATGAAATAATAGGCACGGAACAAAGCATGGGCGAACATGGATATGAATACCCATTTCAAATATTCTGTTTTTTCGCAAACAAAATTGGGTGGACAGTGGACATACCACGCACATTATAGACCAGACCGTAGCAATGATACAATACTAAGGAAACAAAAAACGCCAACAAATTATCTGAACAAAAAACGGCTTCGCTGTTTCGAAAAAAGCTTTAGAACTCTTTAGAAAGCTTTAGAAGATTTAAAGTTTACTCCAACGCAACGAACTATAATTTAAATTTCCTTAGCTCCCTCAAAAACTCCCTTAACTAGCAGTACCTTCCTAAAGCACCGAACAGAGCGAACAGAACGCACCACTGTTAGAGACAGTTTGGCTCCAAACTTGACGTCGCGCGTGCGCAGTAATGTTGCGTCAGCCACTCAGTATTCGATACGTCATACCTTCACCGCGACCAGACCTGGCTAATGGATTTGACCAGGATTAGCTAATAGATGTAACCAAGTGAGAGCAATGCCAAATTGCGAGCCATCGAGGTGGAGGTTTGAGCATGCGCGAGGTAACAGTTTGGCCGGAAACAGATTCATCGCTGACGATGTTGACGTCAATCAAGCCGCATCAACACGGATATTAGCAGGGAATGAGCCAAACTGTCACCAACAGTGGTGCGTTTGGTTCGCTCTGTTTGGTCGTTTAGGAAGGTACCGTATGAGTCCGCTTGTTTTACAAATTGTAAATGTACACAAAAAACACATGTAGCCACTCACACGAAACAGATTTAAAATATAAAACAACAAACACAGACAAATAAAAAAATAAATAAAAACGCCTGTATAATGCAGAAACGTCGTCTAAATGGCAGAGCCGTTTTACTCTTCTGTACAGCCGTACCGGCTGAGAAGACTATTGCAACGACTTTGTCCGTCTGTCCGTCGCTTTTTTCAACTTCGCAACGATACCAGAAATTGACGACCACTGTTTACAACCGAAACCGAAATTAAATTCCAGTGTCAAAAGTTAGTTAAATAACATGGCAAATTAAAACATCGTTACTTCCTTATAGCTAATAAATAGACTTCTTCGACCTAATTAAATAAAATATTAACATTTGATCGTCGAATTGAAATCCTAAGGATAACACTGCAGCCGCAAAAACTAAAGCATTTTAGCTTCGTTTAAAATAGTCTCGTCGCATTGTTGCATGAATGAATGGGCTTACTATCGAACCAGATTCTCCATTAGGCCTATCTGCTACTTTCGAAATTCAAACTATTTAAAAAAATTAGGCCTAAAAAAGGAAAATTAGGCGTAAAATCACGTTACCACGGCAACGTCAAGTTGCTTCGACTAGCTCCTGGCTTTATCAACAGCGTGTCACTTCCCTACTACCACTGATCTATATATGCTACGTTGTGCATTACGTTGTAACACTGTAACTGTGTGCCCGAAGGCGCGCCGTGTTGCAAAAATGCTATTAGGCGTACTATACAAATCAAATCTCCGTTAGCTGCTACTTACGAAATTAAAGCTCCAGGTAAGAATTAGACCTAAAAGTTGACAAATGCGCCTAAAATCTAAAATAAGCTTAAAAGCTAACACATTTTTAACCGGCAGTTTTGATGGTTACTGCTTTTAGTTTATATAATAGAGATAGCTGTTGCAATGCGTGATAGAGGTGTGTGCCTCACCATTGGTAGTGGCAGAACTGTACAGAAGACCGGATGCGACTAGGTAGTCGCTCTAGCCGCTTGTTTTGTTTGGTTAATTAACAAATGTTGGTTAAAAAAAAGAATTTGCAAGCAGGATATGATTAGTAAAAAAGTTAAAACACAAAAATACGAGGAGCTAAAAGAGAGACGGCCTGCAACAGTCAGGTATGTTGGATTCCAACATGGCTGACGGATGCAGGCCATCTCTCTCGTATTTTTGTGTTTTCATCATAATTTTTGTGAATAAGCATGGATAATCATGCTAAAATTAAAATTTTTTTGGTATGTGTCAATTGTGGGCTTTGTTTTTATCACGAAACAACTTTTTTACTAAATTGATACCATTTGCATAAAATAATACGGTGCATTAAGGGCATAATTATATAGAAGTGGTCCAGACTAGGACAATTATTAGGACAGTCGACTGGCAGCTCCTGCAGATCTGCTATTCCTTTTATTAGAACGGTATGACGTCATGCTCACGTTTCTCACCCTAGAAGAAGTGAGAGCTACTGGTGTGCCCCCTACCTACTGGGTGCTGTGGCTACACCACACATAACGTTCTGTAGTAATCATGTTTAAACACTTTTAGAGTATGCTTTTTGCACATTTCGTCTGTTTCGCAACCGAAACCGAAATTAAATTCCAGACAAATTCAGCCCCGTAGTGTTTGCCTTAGCAAAATAGTGGTGCCGTAGTCATGAATTAGCATGGCGATGTATCTACATTATTAATACCTTAAGCATTCATGGACTGTTAGCATCAGAGACAGCTATGCCGCATGATAAACAGCTCGTGAATATATCTTCTGCAATCTGATAATGGAAGCTCCTGATGGGTGCATGTCGTCCTTAGACAAGTTACCTTCACGGGTTAGATAGGTTGCTTCCTTAGACAGGTTACCTGCTAGTGAATACAAATTATTTGTTACCTTGTTCCGAAAACTCAGAAACTCAGAAAACATCAGCAGTGTAACCAGACCCATGAAACACTAGGTCACTTTTTGAATATGCAGGCCCGGCCTGGCCGCCGTATCTGCTGCAGGACATTGACCTCCTGGTATCGGTCCAATGTGGTTTCACACGTAGCATGTTGGGATTTTGGGATCTTTTCCCTGCTTATCGTCTGTGGAGGGCGGGTCTAGAGCCATTGGAACTTCGGAGGCTAAAATCAGACTTAATATTCACTTAAAAGATTGTTCACTGACTTTTTTCATAGACTTGACTTTTTTTTTATTTCAGCACTTAAAATTAAACTCGTGGTCGTCCACTCAAACTGTGTGTCCAGACATCGAGACTTGAATGTAGATGACAATTTTTCGTAACGATGGTGTTGGACCTTGGAACTCGCTTCCTGATGTTGCGGTTTGTACGGTGTCAGTAGGAGGCTTTAAACTAGCCCTTAACAAAGTCCCTTTTTTACTGTTCTTGAAGTGACAATACTAAATTTAAATTGTACTGGAGCTGTATAAGTTGGCTTAATTCCATTTCGTATTCCATACCATCTGTCTGTGATGGTTAAAGTGTATATTATTGTTATTAACAGTGATTTCACATTGAATAATGTTTACGTCGAACAATGATGCTACGGTAATTACATCGGTAATTATCTAGAATAACTACTTTGCAACCTAGCGACGTAATTCACATACTTATCGATTCCTTTTGTCGTAAAACTTGCGAAAATCATAACGAAAACGTGCGCAAACGCTTTTTTTTTTAATTATTAAAACACGTTAAAACGCTACTCACAACAAGCTAGAAGCGGCCGCCATTCAACGCGATGAATTCGCAACATAGAAAACCTGATTTCGACCAGAACGTTACTAAACGAAATTTAGGAAGTGACACAATTTGTTCCATGTTTCACAAATGCTTGCGTCATACTATTTCTGATTACACAAATTCTCGATGTATATAATAGTGCGCGCGAAGCGCGCCCCTGCGGACAGTGTTTCGTATGAAACAAATATTGGCATAAAAATAAAATATAAATATAAAACTCTCTTCCGCTTCAGCTATTGCGTCGCGTCGTAAAAGAAGGTAATTTTCGTTTGCTTTTGTGCTGGTCGAAATCAGGTTTTCTATGTTGCGGTATCATCGCGTTGAATGGGCGGCCACTTCTAGCTTGTGAGTAGCGTTTTAACGTGCTTTAATAATTAAAAAAAAAAAGCGTTTGCGCACGTTTTCGTTATGATTTTCGCAAGTTTTACGACGAAAGGAATCGATAGGCAGGTGAATTACGTCGCTAGCTTGCAAAGTAGTTATTCTAGATAATTACCGATGTAATTACCGTAGCATCATTGTTCGACGTAAACATTATTCAATGTGAAATCACTGTTAATAACAATAATATACATTTAGCCATCACAGACAGATGGTATGGAATACGAAATGGAAATAAGCCAACTTATACAGCTCCAGTATAATTTAAATTTAGTATTGTCACTTAAAGAACTGTAAAAAAGGGACTTTGTTAAGGGCTAGTTTAAAGCCTCCTACTGACACCGCACAAACCGCAACATCAGGAAGCGAGTTCCAAGGTCCAACACCATCGTTACGAAAAATTGTCATCTACATTCAAGTCTCGATGTCTGGACACACAGTTTGAGTGGACGACCACGAGTTTAATTTTAAGTGCTGAAATAAAAAAAAAGTCAAGTCTATGAAAAAAGTCAGTGAACAATCTTATAGGTGAATGATTTTCGCAAGTTTTACGACAAAAGGAATCGATAAGCAGGTGAATTAAGCCGCTAGCTTGCATAGTAGTTATTCTAGATAATTACCGATGTTGGCAGTATAGTAGGAATTATTCGCCATTATTTGAATGTATTTGACCTTCAACGTTGGCAGTATAATAAGAATTACTCTTTTGTTTTCTGTCCTTTTTCCCTGATTCTGCCCAACCCCCGGTTTTTTAGAAGTCTGTGGGCGCCTATGACCATATTTATTAACCTTGTATTGGACCTTCGATCTAACAGCATAGCACTGGCAGCACAGTAGGACTTATTGTGTTCTTGTCCTCCCCCCCAACCCCCCAGAGGTGCCCCCTACTCCATTTTTTTTATTGAAAGTCTGCAGGCACCTATGACCAATCCATCAGCCTTGTATTTGGCCTTCAATTGACCAACGTTATGGGCAGAGGCCAGTAGGAATGCCATTATCTCTTGTCAATTAATTTTCGGGAAACCATCCGTATGGCCTTGTAGTGTGGACACGGGGAACAGAGGGAGATTTTTCTGCGCTAGTCCCCTATTATCAGGGTTCGTATACGTAACATACGAAATTATTTTCGAGGCTTTTTTAAGGCTTTTCAATAGCTTATAACCAATTTGGAGCCTCTTTGCACAGTAGACTTTCAAAATTGCCCTTTGAATTCCAGTATTTTGCGGGTTGTCATTGTTGGAATCATTATGCTCTTAGTTTGCAGTAACTAGCTAAACAGTCTTAGGGAGCGTTTACGCAACGAGACCTTCTCGCACGCCGAACGCTATTTGCTAGGCAACCGTTATTTATTTACGATTAATTTCCCGTTTCTGTTAAATGAATGCGGTAATAGGCAACAAATGAAATGTATTATAAATAACAACACGGATAAAGAACAAAGTGCAACAGTCATTACAAACATTGGTACAACATTGTTGCCATTTCCCGCTATTTCCAAAATTTGCTATTCTCGCTGAAAAAAACAGATTCTAGCAGTGATCAAACGACGGCAGAATAAGAAGCTGCTCGCAGCGAGAATTCAAAATCCAACATGGCGTACATTACGGGGTTGTCGAATCGAAGACAAATCGTCGAATACCGTCATTCAGATATCTGTCCGTCATTGTTTTCTAGTTGTCGTAAATCGACGCTGTCATGTTGCACGCTTCGTACGTCGTGTCGCGAGGCACGAGGAGGAGATTTGCGTCCGCGTCGTTGCCATGGTTACTACGTATAGACAACTTGAAAGCCACATTCTCCGGAAAAGGCGAGAAGCAGCCAGCAGATTTGGTATTAACTGGGATTGAAGCTGCGGGCCTTGAGTAAGGCAGCTACTATCTCACTAAGCTTTCGCTCAGAAGCGGCAAGTCACGTGACCTGAAGTGCACGAAGAATCACTACGTCACAGACTAGACGTGTAAACATCGCGTGACGTCACCGTTAAAAGTAGCCCGAGAAGCTTTCTGGCGGGAGTGAGATACTCTTCGGACCGATTGGTAAAAAAGAAGCTTACTAGCGTACACGCGCCACATCCGTCATCGGGATCGTACCCATAGACGATCAAATAAAAGGTAAATGAATTCATATAAAACTATTTCCGGTAATGTATCGAGGAAAACTGTTAAAATGCACCGGAGGGAGTTATGTGCCTTTAACCAAGTGAAAGCTAGTAAGCGAGAAATTTGTTGTTGCGGAAACGAGCCCTCAAACAATGACAAACATTACGTCCTCCCTTCCCTCATTGGCCAAGGAGAAAAGAAGAGAAATACAAATAAAAACCAGAGAAACATATCTTAATTGCTCAGCTGCCCATTTCTGGCAAAAATTGTTTGCACAGCACGGCACCTCTCTCTTTCTATCACCATTCACAAAGGAATAATGCGGCTGCCAAATTATTTCTATTAATATATTTACTTTTATACCTGAATTAATATTACTGTTAACGGCATTAATCTCATTCCGAGCAAAATAAACTCACAAGATTCGAGGCTTTTTCAAGGCTTTCCGAGCCTTGAATTTCCGTTTTACAGATTTAAGACTTTTCAAGGACTTCAAGGCCGTGTTCGAACCCCCTTATTTTATTCCCATGGTTTTGCTATTCCTTGTGGTGTGGGATAACCCGAACCGAAGACGGCATTCGTGATGCCAATACGACTTGGACGCTTGTCCGAAGTTATAGTGGCGCTCCTACTCCAACCTCTATACAGAGACAGTACACTTAGCGCCATCTCTCGAAAATTGATGAAATAAATACTCATAACGGTTGTAGACTGTTGCAGTGGGCAGTAATCGTCCCGGTCGAATACGTCAAAGGATAAACTTGTAAGTAGATTTGTTCCGCCACGGACACTGGCACACCAAGAGTGGATGGATGGGGGAAGGGGGGGGGGGGGGAGGAGGGGGCAAAAGGGTTCCGAGATGTTGACCCGTGCGTGGAGTCAGTATTCGTCCATCAGCCCCCACATCCTCCCAAAAAAAAAAAAATTTCCTAAACTATTTTCCCAAAATTTCTACCTAAAATTTAGGAAAAATATTTAGGAAAATTATGTTCCTAAATTTCCTGAGAATTTAGGAGGAAGTTTCTTAAAATTTCGGATAAGGGGTTTCCCTAAATTTCCTAAATTTTTGGAGCAAATCAATTTTTGTAGAACTCGAACTATCCATGACTATATCGGCTCAAATTTCAGAACGCAAGCTGGAATAAATTCTCTTCCTTCCAAACCCCCGAAAAATATTGGTTTGAGTTCCGTGTTGCGCTACCAATAGGTTTGCCAGTGAGTTGTATTGCCAATGAGTTCCTTGTTAACAAGTTTTGTTTGGGGGGGGGGGGGTGTCTTACTGACACCCAAGCTTACACCTAGGTATAACAGATTATGATGCTGCGTTTGAACATAGGCAATCTTTATGGCAAACAAGCCAAACGCCGTCAAATTAACGAAAGCAATGAAAATGGACTATCATGTTCATTCTGTTCACAACAGCAGTGAAAAAAAGGATTATCTGATTTGATTTGATTTATTTCTGTAGGCCTCGGCCTTCTGCCACGCGCCCAATTACAGGGAATAGTCTTACAATCAAAAACACAATTACCGCAAACAGGAGAACCACCAATTCACAGCCCGTTGCGTCATACCCACTGCTTAGAAAAACCGAGTGGAACAAGGGACAGGAGCAGGAAGAAGCAGCTTAGATAGCTGGTCTAAACCTGGAAACCGGAATCTTTAACAAAGGCTGCCACGGCTCGTAATCTCGAGCACAAAGCAGACGACGGTTTGAGAATGAGAAGGGCGGCAAAATCCAGAGTTCGTGAACGAAACTTCACCAAGCCCCGCCTCTGACCGCCTCGGGTCGCGCTGGGCACTCTCGATTACGTTGTAACAATCAGTAACAAACGAAATTTCCTCCTGGGTATAGCCGATCTTTATGAAAGTATCAGTTAGACGATGGCGTTTGGCAACAATGCGGTAAGACTTTCCTCTTTCGCAATAAAGCGAAAGTCTTACAGCATTTTTTTTTTTTATTATTCAGCACTCTAAATTACGTATGCAGAATTAAAAAAAAAGTTATAAAAATCGCTGCTTCGCACTCCTGAAATTATTGTCTGCCTAAATAGCACTCGTGAGTTTATCGGGGCCAAAACACTCGGGTTGAAAAAAAATTATCGATAATTTCCTTAGCTCTTGGGATAATACGTATGATAATAACTTCACATACACTCATTTAACAGACTTTTTCAAAAGTCCCACGTCCAGCAAAAATTCGGGGTACTATGGCCGTATTTTTTCAAGAAATCGTTGAAGTGGCTGACGGGAACGATCTTGACCGAATGTGAAGTTAATACCATCCGATTGTCAACAAGAAGCTATTGCAACATCTCGTGATGAATTCCCAACCAGTAACTACGCCCTTACGTCCCCCAGAGGTAGTGAAATAGCCTTGCCCTCCCCGATTTTTGTCTACCTCTTAGGGCGCTCGCGCACTGAGTGGCTAGGTCACGCAGTGGTCGTGGCGGCCAAAAAACACGGCGACGTGCCACGCGGCCACGTCCGTTTTTCATTGATAATTCTCGATCACGTGGTGAAAAATGAACCCGGAGCAAGTATGGTCGCTCTGTGGCCGCCTGCACGTCGCCCGGGATCCCAGTGGCCGCGGCGACAGGCTGGCCACTGCGGCCAAGTGCGCGTTGCTACATACACCGTAAGCATTCTCGTTGGCCGCAGCGACCTGGCCGCTGTGTGTGCGGGGGCCCTTAGGTCGCTGCGGCCAACGAAAATTCTTACGGTATATGTAGCAACGCGCACTTGGCCATAGCGGCCAGCCTGGCGCAGCGGCTACTGGAATCCCGGGCGGCATGCAGCCAGCCACAGAGCGACCGTACTTGCTCCGTGTTCATTTTTAAACCACGTGATCGAGAATTATTAATAAAAAACGGACTTGGCCGCGCGGCCTGTCGCCATGTTTTTTGGCCGCGACGACCACTGGCCGCGCGACTTGGCAGACCAGTGCGCGGACGGCCTTAATCCCCTACATTTGCAAAATAAAGCCTGGTCTGTAACTCCCGCAGATTCATAAAAACCATGAAAAATTTTTTGGTCGACAAAAAATATTGCAAAGTTTAAACAGGGGAATTAAACAAAATTTTGGAAACGTATGTGAAACGGTCATGTCTATGAAATGATTGTCTGTGAAATAAACGTCGGTGAAAGGATCGTATCTGTGAAATGACGTGCCTGTGAAATAAGTGTCAGTAAAATGATCATATCTGTGAAATAAGCGTCTGTGGAATGATCAGCTCCCCTAAAATCAACGTTCGCCTACCTAGTACTTGAGTAGTTACGGTATCCGTTTAGTTAACTCAGTCTGTGCCACACAATCATGTAATAGATCCGATGTACTACAAAAAATGGGCGACGGTCTATACAGTAAATAACGGATGATTTAAAGCAACAAATACGCTGGTGATACGAAACCTGTTTTTCGGTCCAGCTATTCATTTGACTTTTATATTTCTGGGACCTATGGTCTTGTTGCCCGGGTTCCACTGAAAACTCATGTTGCGTCCATAATATGTGACCCAAAGATTAATGGGTACATTTTCGCAAACTTCAAAATTATTTGTAATTTTTAAACGATGAATGAGGCTTACCATCGCCTGATCTCAAGATGACGTCGAACTTCTAAGTCTTTTTTATTAACTGAAATATACTGTTTTTTTTTCTTTTCTGGATAACACAATGCAATACTGACAATGTAAGTAGTAGGCATGCACTAGGTACAATGTATAAGCACTTATCCTAAGATGGTCTCCACACCGCATAATCCTGAAACCATGAGAAAATAACAATACGTTTTACATTAAATTGATATGCGTGTAATATGGGATAAGCATGACATCTTAATTTCTGTAAACTGTTAGAAACGAGTTAACATGCAAAGAGAACAGTTATTGCTAAACTGTCTTGCAACTGTGTAAAGCCCCAACTCCATTTACGCGAGACCAGCAAGCAAGCTAGCCACGCTACACGGACTAGCGTGCCGTTTTCTTCACCGACCCTCCCGGCTAGCTCTCGCTACTCCCTCCTCAAATTCCTTTCAAGCGAGCATTCAAGCCTCGTGGCTACACTGCGGTACACTAGCGTGACTCTGATTGGCTCCGAGTGGCTCTAAAATGAATGCATATTTTTGCTCATAGCTAATTACCGCAAGACGTTCAGATCCATACAACAGCATTTTCGGAATCAGTGGATTATTCTCTAGTTTTTCATAACGAACGCAAGTTTCCCAACTTTTGTGAGAAATGAACGATCGTTTCTAGCGGTGAATTAGCTCTGCGGCCTGTGGCCTGTTTTGATCGGAGATGAACAATAGCGCGATTTGAACCTAGTCTGCCTGCCATTTCTTGGCCCCGAATATTAAATGCATTCTTATCTAAGTGCCGATTCATTTTGTTTGTCTAACAATTAATATATTTAGCTAAGCTGAGTGACGAACCGTCGAGTACAGGGACACGCAACAGCTAGTTTATATGGCGCCATCTTGTCTGAAACATCCTCAACTTCATCTTCCTGATAGGCTGCCAGCAGAGCGAGCCGAGCGAGGTGGTTCGCTAGCCGAAAGATTCTGGGCCGAGTAAAAGCGCGTGAGACGGCCTCGCTTGCCTTGGCGAGACGTTGTAGCTCGCGTATCGCGTATATGGAGTTTGCTGTGCTAGTCCACGCTTTGCAGCTTTGGTCTCGCGATACTGTCTAGCGGGCTGGTCTCGCGTAAGTGGAGTTTGGGCTTTAAAGCGCGTGAGACGGCCTCGCTTGCCTCGGCGAGACGTTGTAGCTCGCGTATCGCGTATATGCAGTTTGCTGCGCTTGTCCACGCTTTGCAACTTTGGTCTCGCGATACTCTCTAGCTGGCTGGTCTCGCGTAAGTGGAGTTTGGGCTTTACAGTGAATCTACAGCTGCAATAAAGTAAAACCTGTCGTTCATTTGGATTAGCGGTAAATTCAATCTGTTGTGAAGTTGGATCTTTGGTAAATTGTAACTGTCGGATAACTGGGCCTTTGTGTTTGAGATTTATCTGGAAACTGCACTTTTCGGGAAGTTGGGTCAGTTCTACGGCTCGATTGACTGGAAATTGCATCATCTGCAATTTGGTTCTTTCGTGCAACTGGATGGGGGAAATTGGATTATCGTTAAATTGCACCTGTCGGGACGTTGACTCTGTCATGTAGTTGCGTTGTCGGGAAGTTGGGTTTGAGGGGCAATTGGAGTGTATGGAAATTGCACCTGTATGGACACTGGCTCTGTAGTGCATTTAGATTATCCGAAAATTGCACCTGTCGGGAAGTTGGGTTTGATGTGCAGTTGGATTGTCTGGAAATTTCACCTGTATGGACATTGGCTCTGTCGTGCATTTGTATTATCCGAAAATTGCACCTGTTGGGAAGTTGGGTTTTGATGTGCAGTTGGATTGTATGGAAATTGCATTTGTATGAACGCTGGGTCTGTCCTGCATTTGGATTATCTGCAAATTACACCTGTCGGGAAGTTGGGTTTGCTGTGCAGTTTGATTTTCTGGAAATTGCACCTGTACGGACACTGGTTCTGTCGTGCATTTGGTTAGAAATTGCACCTGTTGGGAAGTTGGGTTTGATTTGCAGCTGGAATGTGTGGAAATTGCACCTGTATAGATAATGGCTCTGTCGTGCATTTCGATTATGTGAAGCTTGCACCTGTCGGGAAATTGGATTGTCTGGAAATTGCACCTGTATTGACACTGGCTCTGTCATGCATTTGGATTATCTGGAAATTACACCTGTCGGAAAGTTTGGTGTTGTTCAATTGTATTTTGGGAAATCTGTCGTGTTGGGACGTTGCACATGTTGTGCATTTAGATTACAGGGAAATTTCACCTGCAATTATTGGCTTGAAGGGTAAATTAACCTGTTGGGAAATTGTATATGTTGAGAAATTCGACCTGTTGTAGAGTTGGATTATTGGGAAATTGCACATGTACGGAAGTTATGGCTGTTTTTCTCAGCCATACAACAGGACTAATTTCTTCCAAACTGCATAAAAAGGAAAAACTTCCGCGTAATAAATATAAATCTAAGGTATTTCATTTTAATAGCTGGAAACCCGAAAATATGTCATAATGTGCATTATTAAGCTTGAGAAATCAGCTGGTCAAAAATGAAGCAATGTTTTGGTTTTATTCGACTTTACTAATGCAGCTTCCTTGCACACCCATGGAGTCTAAGTAAAAGGCGGACTGGCGGATCTAGAAGACCATCAGGAAAGTTTAGGCCAGGAGTACAATTTTTAAAAATGGACATTGTTTGGTCACTGTAAAAAAGGCCAGAAGCCAATCGGAATTTCCTAACTCCCTGACCTTGTCAGTGTCAGTCCGCTTTTGCCGTAGTCAGTTTATAGGAGCGTCGTCATCTGCAATAAACTGTTTAATGTTTTTTTTTTCCATTAAATTCTATAGAGACATTTCTTAACATAGTAAGGGTTGGGAATCAAACGAAATAAAAAACAAAATTTTTTTGGCTATTCGAAGTACTGATATCAGAACAATAACGGCTGCCACCAAGTTTCCGGTACGAAGCTCGTTCACTCATGTTTAAATAATTGCTGAAAAACATTCATGCATACTTTCACGCGTTCATGCCTGCGTGCTTTGATTTTCCGTCCGGTTCAGTCACTCAAGTTTCACTGACACCCAGGAAGGTGATCCGTTAAGGGGCCACTTACACTAAAACTATTCCAGAAAAAAATTTAGGTTAGTCTGGTGCAATAACATGTATTCTTCATGGTACAACCGACACACCTCCTATGGCTAAAAACGCATTTTTTTTTGGGGGGGGGGTGGTGGTTTATCTAGCTTTCCGTAGGGTTATAAATTTCATGTTCAAACTTGATTTTCTCGAAACGCGAATGTCGCTAGTGGCTGGTCAATGACTGAAAACTTCATAACTTTACTTAGAATTGAGACAGTGACTTTTTACACAAGTTTCCAGGTGTGGTGACCCAGGGTGGCGTTCTACCTGGAACACCGGGGAAACTCAGGGAATTTATCAAGTCTGGAAAATTTCAGGGAAAAATCACGGAATTTGAAAAATATTTACAGAAAATCAGGGAATTTGAACACTGTCCGGAAAATATTTCACTTATAAAGAATACGTAATTCGGATTAATTTTTTTACTTCTAAAACTTCACTGTATTTCTGTTAAAACTTCATTTCCTTTTTGTTTCATTTATGATAAAGCGACAACTTCTTAGGCAAGTATTGTGGGACGTTACATGTTAACTGAGTTTATAGATTTGTTCATATTGTGGCTTTTTTCTGCTCTTTACCAATAATACCAGTTAGGGCAGTGCAATTTTTGATTTAGCACTTACAGTTATTGCGATTTGAGTGAAATGTGAAAAATAATTGTTTAGTCCTATACTGAACCTTCCTTCGACCCAAAAAAAATCAGGGGAAAGTGTCAGTATTGATCTGAAAAACCTGAAAAAATCACGGAATTTCATCATGAGATTTTGAACGCCACCCTGTGACTGCAAAGTGAACCAAAATCATACTTCTACACACTTCCGGTGTATTTTTTTTTGATCCCAAAAGTGGTAAAATGAATCGTATATTTTTTCTTCCTAATGAAATTTTGTCTCTTGCTCCGAAACGTTTCTCGCCTTACGAATTAGCCGACTGGGAAAAAAGAGTAATGAGAAAATGTGTAATGCCAATTGGTTTTTTGCCTCCTGTATAATAAATACTTTTCACGCTATCGACTTAATACACGTACCTGTCGAATCCTTTCGTCGTTATGGTTCAGAAAATCGTAAAGAAAGTCTGTGCAAATGCTTATTTATATCTTTAAGAAGAATTATTAAAACATGTTGACCTGCTACTCACAACCATAGTGTCGCCACCACCATACTGCGTGACGAGAGCGCAACAAGAAAACCTGATTTCGACCAGTACAATAATAAAGGGAAATTATCTCTGGCCGGACAAGTTTTTGATTGCAGTTTCTGGTGTTAAATGTTTAGCTGCAGCGAGCACGGCAGCGTGAGCGAGGCACGTAAATTTGGGCAAAAAATGACCTCAAGTTCATTTTCGTGAACAGTGAACCTTGATTTACCCTAATTTGCAGATTTTACGGAAAAAATCGAAAACAAATATTTGAAAATAAAAAGAAAATAAACTGATGGTCATTCTCCCCTCTACCCCCCCCCCCCCCCAAATTACAAGCCTCGCTTGTTGTGGTTAAACATATAATTATATCAGAAACCGCGACGAAAACTTGTCCGGCCTACGGTCGACGGACCATGCTTTTGCGCAGGTTTTAGTGATGATCTTCTGATCCGTAATAGTTAATTCACACTGCAGCGACAAACGAACGACAAAAAACAAGGAATGGCAGCTCCCAACAGCACTAATAACAATCCCCTGTCACACACCAGCATGACCGACCATCGTGCAACCAAGAAACGGACCAATCTACGCTGCAGAATGAGTAGAGCTAGCACGCTTACTTTTCAAAACTGGGCTACGTGGCGACGTTGTGCCTAAACGACCCTTCTATATTTTATTTAGCAAATTATACCACCACTCAATACAGCACAATTTTGTAGCTGTTCTCTGCAATTATCTCGTTGCAGTGACGTTTGTGAAAGCTAAGAACATTAATTGAAGCTTCGAAGTGTTCTCGGCCACCATCTTGCATTTCACTGATCGTGTTCGCCGAGGTTTGTCAGCTATTGGTCTGGCGGTATAGGTGACGTCAGTCAACGACAACAATTATGAAATTTTGCATTTGCTACGATCGACAACGAAAGACTGAGAACGACTGCCTTGAGGGGTTCGTAGTCATAGCGGACGGTCGGTTGTAACTAAGCGGTCGTACATTTCGTCGCAGTGTGAATGGGCTATTACGACGAAAGGATTCGAGAGGGAGGTGAAATAAGTTGATAGCGTGAAAAGTAAGGTTCCCAAATAATTACCGAAATAGGTGGCTCCTCTGGTCTCAAACTAAAACCTGTCTAACCCTAATTTATGTCCATAATTTCGTGTTTCCTTGTTTCAGATGACAACAACAGATACAAAACCGAAGACCGACGAGTCAAAATGGGATCTCTCTGCCGTTCAAGCCATCGCCGACTCCATCCCCCCACCAGAACTACTTCGATACGATGCCAGGACAGTAGATGTGCAACTTGTATGCGGTAACCAATCCTTCGATGCCCACGCATTGATTTTAGCTGCAAACAGTTCGCTGTTCGAATCCCTTCTTCAAGTTCCCAACTACGAGCATCGTGACGTTTTTCAAGTTATCAAGATCGATGACTTAAGGCCAGAAATCTTAGAACTTCTGTTGATGTTCATGTACTGCGGCCATGTCCAGAGTCCTTTGTTAACGGTAGTTGATCACGTGCTTGAGGTCATGGCGGCAGCTGATATATTGCAGGTTGGTATGTCTTAAAATGTTTTGATTTTGGATTTTCTTAATTTTAGCGAGCAAAGGAGTGTTCGGTGTCTTGTTGGATTTGGCTGTAATCAACAAGGTGGCTTGATGGTTACCTCAACTGTCTCACGTGTCAGAGGTTCCGAGATCCAGTTTGACCTCAGCCAACCCAGGCATTTTTGGGATGAGAAGGGCTCATTGATGCCTCATACTCGTGACGATTGTGACATGTAAAAGATCATATTTTGAATGGTTATAGCCTAATTTTTCATTTTGGTATTGCAACAACTACAACAAAAGATAGGCTTTACCAAATTCTTCCTGGAGGGAAGGGGAGGGGGCCCTACCCTACGGCCGTCCGTCTCTCGATGTCGAAGTTAGCCATACTGGGGTCAACCACGGATTAGTGAAACTGCATGGTTAACAATGACGGAAACGACCGAGGTTAGCTGGCAGGCAAAAAAAGGTGTGTTGGTAGGATACAGTGCAGGATAAGATTTACAAACTACAGACTTAATGAAGGAGGTGGTTGTGGGCTAGTTTAAGGAGGGTTAACCCTGGGTCCAAGCTCTATCTATCCAAACTGGAGTCCTACATTACTTGTTATTTCAATGCTTTGGTTAATTCAGTTTTTACGGAACGATCCATTCATTCGTTATACCTTGTTTGCCAACTCTTAGATATGCAGGCACGTATTTCTACTTTATGAACTGTTAACGCAGTATAACATATCTGGAAACTAACCTCAACAACATGTAGTAGGCACGTTTTTGTGCGTTATTATGTGGTGACAATAAATACGTCGTCCCCCAACCCCTGCCCCGATTGTGATGCGATTGTGACGCGATCAAATGTAGAATTTAGACAATTGCATCTGTTTAAGTCTGTAGTGCTTTAAGAATATTTTTTCATTCGTAAAGAAGAACAGAACTTAAACAGATGCAATTTTCTCAATTCTACATTTGATTATTTAAATTTAAAATCGTTAATTTTTACCGTCTACATATTAACAAGTAAAGTGAAACTTCACAGTGATATAACCCATTTTTACGGCACACTTGACGTTTTTGTTTGTAATTTTTATTTGGTTTATTCTATACTTCTGCTAAACTTAACAGCTCCCTGCTTGCTTTCCGTGTTTTTTTTAATATACAATGTTTACTATTTTTATTCGGCGTATTGTATACTTCTGCTAAACTTAACAGTTCCCCGCTCGCTTTCCGTGTTTTCTTTAATATACGATGTTTAAGTAATAGATATCCGTGAAGTAGACCCGGTTATCCCGAAATAATTGATTGTCTGCGAGAAACGGAACAGTTCAAAGATCGAGGGGTGGCGAAATCGAACGAGCGCGTCAGTGTGAGTTCGATTTTGCTACCCCAAGATTTTTGGACTGTTCCGTTTTGAGTAGACGATCAATTGTTTCGGGATATCCGGGTCTACTTCACGGATATGTGTTTTAATGCTAAGGTGTGACGTCGAGCCAACATATCTAGTTATTTGAGATTTAAAAAAAATTTATTTGAAAATTTTATTTGTGAATCATGACGTAAATTTCTGAACTCAAACTTCCGGTTTAAACTTCCTGTCTGCGAAAGTCTCACGTACGCGAGGACGTCCCTATATCCAGTCCCAGTCACCGACGTTTGTGTTTAAGGTGAAACCGTATTTTTTTCTACTTTATTAGTTTAAATAAGATATAGCGTATAAAATGCGCTATTCGCTTGAGTTTCGTAGGTTTTTAGGTGTGTTTAGAAAGTGTCAGTAGGCTAGTTTTCGTACCGTCGGAACGAAAGGTTGACGGGTCTGGCTTGGACCATTCATTCATGGATGGGGGTGGGGAGGGGGCTAGCATCGTACGCGAGATTTTTTTTCTTGTTAGTGCGGAAAATGTCGCCAGGTTACAAATGTGCTGTTCGCTTGAGTATCGTACGTTTTTAGGTGTATTTAGGTGTGTTTACATGTGTCGGTACCCTAGTTTTAGTACTGTCGGAGCGAGAGGTTGGCGGATTGGGCCATTTCTCCATGGGTGGGGTCCTACCATAGTAGCCTACGCGAGGTTTTTTTTTTCGTGTTAGTATGATAAATGTCGCAGGTTGCAAATGTGCTTATTTATGTTGGTTGTAATGGGTAGTGCTGGTTGAATTTGTGTTGTGTACGGTAGTTTTGCAAAGTATGTCACATGGTAGAGCAGTGGTTGTGTAAAGCACGGAAAAAGTGTAGATTATCAAAAAAGTGTGGGTTATCAAAATTAACCCACGGTCACGTGTGTGGATTTTTAGATTAACCGTATATAACGGCTACACTTTTAGCATTGGGATGTGTTGGCTTGACGTCACCACCGTGCATTAACTATTTTTATTTAGTTTATTGTATACTTCTGCTAGAATTAACAGCTTCCTGCTTGCTTTCCGTGTTTTTTTTTTAATATGTGATGTTTACTATTTTTATTTGGCTTATTGTATACTTCTGCTAGACTTAACAGCTCCCTGCTTGTTTTCCGTGGGTTTTTTTTAATATACGATGTTTGCTACTTTTACTTATCTTACTGTATACTACTGCTAGACTTAACAGCTCCCTGCTTGCTTTCCGTGTTTTCTTTAAAATACGATGTTTACTATTTTTAGTTGGCTTATTGTATACTTCTGCTAGACTTAACAGCTCTCTGCTTGCTTGCTTTTTTAATATACGATGTTTGCTACTTTTTTCTGGCTTATTGTATACTTCTGCTAGACTTAACAGCTCTCTGCTTGCTTTCTGTGTTTTCTTTAATATACGATGTTTACTATTTTTATCTGGCTTATTGTATATTTCTGCTAGATTCAACAGCTCCCTGCGTGCTTTCTGATGGTTGCACATAAAAAAGTGACTAGAAGTTAATTTATTACGTATTAATTGCAGATTTCAAAAGGAGACCAGTACTTTGCCTTTCGACTGTTAGAATACGATGATAGTACCATACCAACTTTGTGGCACTGGGCAGAAGACAATCACAACCGTGAAATAAAGAGAGTCGTCACCAGTTACATCGCAAATCATCTGAGTCTGCTGATGCTCAATGGAGTGTTTGTGAAGATCACAAGTGATTGCTTGATAAAGGTTTTGAGACATTCGAAAATGAAGAGCTGTGGGAAAGCTGCTCTGGAATCCGTACTACTCTGGGTCAAGCATGATGAAAGACGTCTGGTCCTTTTGCCGCATCTAGCAGGCGGTATTGATTTGCACTCGCTTACTGAAGCTTACATGTCTTGGTTGAAGCCGGAAGAGCATTTGCTGACACACGGAAAGAGTTTGTCATCCTCAAAGTCCACTCCGAGTATTTCTCACAGTGTTTCTCACAGCGTTTCTCCCAGTGCTCCTCACAGTGTTCGTCACAGTGCTCCTCACAGTGTTTCTCACCATGTTTCTCGCACTGTTCTTCAGAGTGTTTCTCAAAGTGGTCCTCACAGCGTTTCTCCCAGTGCTCCTCACAGTGTTCGTCACAGTGTTTCTCACCATGTTTCTCACACTGTTCTTCAGAGTGTTTCTCAAAGTGCTCCTCACAGTGTTTCTGGCAGTGTTGCTGACAGAGCTACCAAGAAACATACAAAAAATGTCGTCTCTACACAGATACAATTCATTCCCATCAATATGCTTCGACAAACTCCACCGCAAAGAGACACTGCAACTACATTCACCCCACCGTTGTATTCCAACCCAGAAGCTACAGCTGACACGCATCCCGCAGGAGAAGGTGTTCGATTCGCTGATTATACTGGTAACACCGATTCCATTTCTGATTCCAGTTGCAAGGAACTGTACCATTCAGATTCCACGGTTCCTGGGAAACGTCCTACCACACAAGTGACGCCAAGGCCAATCTTTGAAAACCGAGAAAAGAAACCTGGTACCAGTTCTGTTAGTTTGGCGAGCATGTCTGTTGTATCTGAGGGCAGCACTGATTCTACTTTTCACATAAACAGCGGAAGCACTGACAGTGGTTTTGTAGGTGTTTGCCCTCAGAAGAAACTTGTGCTCCCAGGCAAAGAGCATGCGCCGAAAAAACAAAAAGCACCATTTGCAGCGCGATTTATGGAACAAGCGCTCTCCGACAGAGCTCATTCGCCATTCCTTCCAGGTTCAACCAAACCGGAAAAAAACTTGAAACTAACAACAGATGCCAAAGAAAGAATGGTTTCTTGCTTACGTGCTGCACTAGTGGTAATGGGTAGCTGCGACGCTTTCGGCAAATTGATTCACTATTTTCCCATGAAAGAACTAACATGGATTTGTTCTTTAAACTTGCCAATACGGTCGCTTGTGGGCGAAGGAATGGCCCGCTATCACGATGATCTGTATATTGTTGGTGGTCAAGAGGGTAACAATATTCCTCTGCGTGATGTCTACAGGTACGACACTCGCAGGCAAGTTCTAGGTCGACTGCCGTCATTGGAACAGGCACGAATTAATCCTAGACTTCTGTGCAGTAGTACTTTTGTGTATGTAGTTGGGGGCGAGGATCATAGCGGACAACTTAATTCAGCTGATTGTTTGGATTTGAATACCTTCAAATGGAAACGATTACCCTCTTTTACAGGTGAGTAAATTTGGATTAAGATGAGATTTCTTTGTTAAACTAAGGGTTAAGTAGGGATATAACTTTTATTTACGATTTCTCTACAAGTAAGGAGCACATCTAGAATGTTGCCACTTTTTGCTGGGCAGTGCCACGTGCAGTTAGGCCTATTTCTGCGTGAATAGGCCTGTATTTGTGCTATTTCGCCATCATTTCAGGGATTAGGCCTATATTTGAGTAATGCGGACTATAATTTGCATTAGCCAATATTTACGAAGCAGTCTTTATGTATACAGTAATCTTCAGTTCCGTCAAAAAGTAAATTTAGAAACCTTATGTCGTTATAGCGAAAAAAGAATGTCAATAATGTTGAACATCAACAAAGAACGGTGAATCAGCAATCATCAAAGATGCATTGTTTAAAAGTTCTATTTTTTAATTCTTTATAGAGTCGTATGGGGAACTAAACCAAACATAATTCACAACTATGCAAAGGTTCCAGTTTGCTTTTTTGTCTAATGCAATGCCTTCAACCGTAAGAATTCAGTGTCGGTGGACTTCGAAAATGCCCATCTGCACTGCACATCCCCTGTGCACCGTCCGCCTCCATTGGTTCCGTTTCCGCTCATGGGGCCGCACCTATGACTTCGAGTTGATCCCGTTTGGTCTAAGCACGAGTCATGTATTCACCTTCGGCCTTCTAGAAATTACAAATGGCCTCGGAAAATACACTGTGAGGGGTGAATTGACTTAGTTTAGTTCCAATGTGTCTCGTGTTAGCGAAGGTGCCAGCTTTCGACAATCATGAACCAACCCATCTCTCCACCAGGGGTGGCACTGTTAGCACTATAAGCCAGGGAAAGGACTATTCATCAAAGGTTTGAATTTACAATCCTTTTGAATACAATATAAGCAGCTTTTGACAGCATCTACGCTCAAAACTTTATCGGCAACACGGCATTACGAATGGTAGAGTAGATTTTGGAACTTGCGTGTGAGCAAAATCGATAGACCAACATGTAGGGCATGACTGCCTTCTATAAATAAAATTCGGTCCTTACTTCAGCAACCCAGATGTGTACTAGTCGGTGCCACTCGAAACCAATCCCTATCTAACACTGAGCACCAAGCAAAACTACTTCACGTAACATTAGTTAATCAAATCGAATTCAAAAATTGAGGCACTGAAGCTAGCATATTACCATATCTTTTTATCGGGAATAAGTTAACGTGAATAAGTTAAGGTGAATAATTGAGGTACACTAATCAGTGAGGGAGTCGAAAATTCGCATCAACAGTATGATAAACCTATCATTCCTATTAGTGTTGAGTAAAGCAATTAAATACTATCTAGAAGGCCATGTTTGGTCTTTGGGCCGTCGTATGTTTTCTCCACCATCGTCAACTACGATCCTTTGCAGCCCAGTGGCTACTTAGGTAAAGGTCAAAACAGACAAAAAAATTCATAAAGAAAGTATGTGAGGGGATCCTGTGGAACACGAACAAGGCATGTAAGAACAACCCAGTAGTAGGCTTTCCCAAAGTAAACTTAAAACCTTTGGGATTTGTGGTCCTATCTTAAAATGGATCACTAAATGGCTGTCTGGTCATACTCAGGGGGTAGTTATTAACGTTAAGCAATCAACCACGGTTTCTGTAGCCAGTGGTACTGTTCAAGGGTCAGTGTTGGGCCCTTTACTATTTTTATTATATTTCAACGATTACGGAAACCATACCCAAGGCCATCTGGCTAAGTTTGCAGACGATACTAAGCTAGGCTCTTGTCTAGAAACCTCTTTAGCTCCTTGTATTTTTCAAGAAGCTATTAACAAGCTATATGCTTGGAGTACCCTCTGGGAACTGGCCATTCACCCCCAGAAATCTTGTATCCTGCATCTAGGCAAAAATAATCCAAAAAACACTTACTATTGGGGTACATATGCTTTAAACAGGGTTGACTCTACAACTTGTCTAGGCATCATTATTAACAGTCAACTTAATTTCTCAAGCCACATAAATTCGGTAATTTCAAAAGCAAATTCTATTTCATTCCTGATTGGTCGTACAATTACCTTGCGTCGACATGATGTTTATTTCAAACTTTACTTAGCACTTATTCGTCCTATTATTGAATACGCTATTGACTTTTGGTGCCCCTTTTACAAAAAAGACCTGGTAGCGCTTGAAAATGTCCAACGTCGTTTTTCAAAACGTGTCGCCAACCTCAGAAATTTTTCATATGAGCAAAGACTACATCTTCTGAAAGTCCCGTCCGTTTGGTGGCGATATGTGCGCGGAGGTTAAAATACTTAAATTTATTTAAAATACTTAAATTAAAATTTGGGGGCCCATCCCTGTTACAGCATTTTCAGTTACAAACTTACGAAGCTACCCGTGGCCATACACTCAAATTAAAAATTCAGTACCATAAACACGAATGGGCCAGACACACTTTCTTTTCCCGCCTACTACCTATCTGGAACGGATTGCCCGAGTCTGTGGTTTCGGCCCGATCAGTGAACGGTTTCAAAAATGAATTTGATGTTCATATACAAACCGTTTCGCCCGAATTGATAATCTTTTATCTTACATAGATTATTTTGGGACTGTTTACTGATGTTTATTTATTTATAGAATGTTATAATCTGTTTATAATGGCTTAAGCATGTAAAGTATTTATTAATTAACTCTCCTGGGTCATTTATTTCTTTTTGATTCCTGGCAATGACTATTTTGTTTTTGCATGTTCAAATGTTTCACATTTATATCGTTATATCGTATATATTTTCATCTTTCAAGTTATTTATCGTTGTTCAGTATTCTTGTGGAAAAAAAAAAGGAAAACAAAAACAAGCTACAAGTCATGTAATGCCCACTGGGGCGCCTTGACTATTGAATAAAGTTAAAGTTAAAGATAATGATCAACGCATCGAATCTCACGATAGTAAGTAGGTATTGACACTTTTCTGAAAACATGGAATTAAATAATACTTGCTTTTATCAACGGCACCACATGGCAGCACTTTTCAGGTTCCTGTGAGAGACAAAACTTGAAATAAAAAATGGCGGCATCGTTACCATGGTAACCATGGCAATAGCGACAATACTTTCGGAAATTGACAAAATACTTGTGCGTGGGCAACATCTGAAGTTGAAGAACTGATTCTATGTTCGATTCAAACTGTATTCAGTTCGTTACAAGAAAGGTAAACACGGAAGAAGCTTCAGCTCAAGCAGCCACTCGGCACGCTTCTGGGAACACAAAACCATGTGTTACACTTAGCGCCACTCGTAACTACACCCTTTTTTTTTAAATTTAATGTTGGATTAAAAAAAAGGAAAACTTGATCAGCCAGTTCTGACCCATCTTAAAATTATTTTAATGTCCTAATCTGACATATATTTTTTTAAGCGATTAATTTTGTATGCTTATCGTGATCAACTTGTTTTGTGACGCTAAATAGATTCGTTCCCCCTGTTTTTTGTACTCCTGTCATTTGACGACAGCGTCCTCTGGTGGTAAATCGTTGGAAGCAGGTACTAGTTTTGTCCAAATGTTTACCGTTGTCAGAGACTGTTTGCAATTGAACTAGCTTACGGAAGTATCCAAATTAAAAAATCGTTGGACGCAGGTACTAGCTTAATCCAAATGTTTTCCATTGTTAGAGAAAGAGTGGTACTGCCTCTATGCTCTACCCTGCTTGCGACTGAACTAGCTTATAGATGTCTCCAAAATAAAATTCGTGGGAAGCTAGTTTCATCCAAATGTTTACTATTGTCAGAGAAAGAGTGGTA
>JAHWFP010201879.1:46865-58987 GCA_023313725.1 Lithobius niger | reverse complement strand
CTTACGACAGTATCCAAAATGAAAAATCGTTGGAAGCAGGTACTAGTCTCATTCAAATGTTTACCGTTGTCAGAGAACGAGTGGTATTACCTATATATTCTGCCCTGCTCGCGATTGACCTAGCTTACGGAAGTACCCAAAATGTAAAATTGTTGGAGGCAGGTGCTAGTTTCACCCAAATGTTCACCGTTGTCAGAGAAAGAGTGGCACTACCTATATATTCTACCCTGTTCACGATTGACCTAGCTTACGGAATGATAAAGAAATGAATTCTCCAGTTTCCTATTGGTGGTGAAGAGAGTCAAGTATTTTTTTTTTATCCTGGTCTTACTGTGTTGCATATTCTGCAGTAATGCCTTAACGTGCTCGGTTTTCGTGTGTGTAAACTTCTGTAAGTTTGATGCATTAGTAGAAGAACGTGGCACAGTAATAACGAAGAACTTTAGACTGAGGAAACCATACACTAAATTAACACGCAGTTCTGGATAAAAACAGTTTAAATTCTAAAACACAGTGAATCACGATCTGGGAGGCTCGGGTGTACAGGCAGGGATGGCAATTCTTTCACTTTTTTGGCTTGATGTCTATGGGTACAGAACTACCGAAATAATGTTTTCAATAAATTAAGTAATTTCTATTTTGTTCAAAGAAGAAGAAAAAGAAAAGGAGTCAGGTTAAGAGAAAACGAATTAATTCAGATAGTGCTGCCTTGGCATGCCTGGGGATAGAAAATATTCTGGATACCTATCACACGGAGATAGAAAAGGTTCTTGAAATATAATGTCCTGGTATTTTGTGGGAACCAGCTAAAACTGACGTAAATTCGACCAAGCTCTATGTTAATTTAGACAGTGTTGTTCTGGGATGTTATAAAAACAAAATGTCTCGAGTACGTAAAACATACGTGGGAACTCCTTGGGACTTATAATTGATCTATGATTGTCAACTATTCTCTCAATCCCTGTTTTAAAAATTGAACTAATCTCTTGAATTTTTTAAGTTTTTATGGCATATTCCATTGTCTCATTATGGAATTTGTTAATGATGTTATAAAACAATTTTTGTTAATATGAAGCCATCACATCGCATCAACCATTACTTACCACCATTTTTAGTGTGTTGTAAACTGCTAATCCATGTTGGAATTATTTTTTTTTCAGTGCCAAGGAACAACCCTGGCCTCACGTTTTTTGGCAAAGATATCTGTTTAATTGGCGGTAATACAACTGCATGTGAAAAATTGTCTTCATCGTTGGCGGGATGGGACGTGATGCCTATGTTGCCGGCTTTATTTCACCAAGAAGCCGTCATAGCAGCCACAATTTACCAGAGGCTGCTTGCTCTTCCCCGAAAAAATCCAAGCTACCTAGCCTTCATTAATGGAGACTCTGATGACAATTATTGGCAAGTTCATGAAACCCTTGGTGATGTTCCGCAAGAAATTCTAAGTGTTGAGTTGGGGGTTGATGGGGGTAAAATATGGGCCCTAAACAATGAGGGGTGGTTCGTGAGTCTCGACGTGGCTAATTTTCAGTGGATTAAAGAGGCCCCGTTGCCTGAGTCAGTGAAGAATTGTACACATCTTTTGGGACCTGTTGTGTGAGTAGAAACATTATTTAAACAAAAATCATAAAAGTTTGTAACATCAGTAAGAGAAAAAAGGGTTCACGGTGAAAATAAGTTTGACTACTGCTACAAATTGGGTAAGAAATACAGAGCAAGTAAAAGGTGTAAAACGTAAATGATGTTGATAATTATTGTGTCTTAAGATTAAAAGCCTACAACAAGAAATCAAAGTCTGTCTGATTAATTAAGAATGTGTTTTCTTTTAAAGTATTATCCTCCTCAGACCCAGCATACAATATACCACTCGCCTGCAAGATGGGGTAAAAAGTAAGGTTCCAGGTGCACTGCAAGCTTTGTGAGGGGTCCCCGGGGACCCCGAGTAAATTGAGTAAGTGGGTCAGTAATCCAGTGATCCAGCGAGCAAGTGGTCCAGTTGTCTACATCCTTGTCTCCAAACCAAGTAAATGCTGGTTCGAATTCCATGACTCATCCAATCATATTGTACTTAAAGGAAAGCTAAACCATTCCATCTTAAATTTCACTATCGTTAGTTAAGTACGAAAAAAACAAGATGCAAGTTGCGCGAAGTTTCCAACATTCGTATTGACTACGCAATAGTTAATTTAAAATTTAAGTTCGATGTTTCCACGGCGCGAGACAGCGAACGCGATTTCCTCGCATGGTGCTGACGTCACACTTCATCACCTTGGACCTTGAAGGAATGACGTCATCGTAGCACACTAGCGAGTGCGCGCCGGCTTGTGCTTCTAACATGGCGGCTGTGAAACCGAACCGCTCTGACCATAGCAGCGCGAACCAAAACTCAATCTCTGCATGATTTATTAAATTAAAGTATTCAAGAAAGTAGCTACCGTGAATATTACCGCTACAAAGACTCGGGAAAGTTCGTTCAGCTACGCGGTAATCCACTCAAAACGAAATGCTGGTCAGATAAGCGATTGGGCAGTGTCCACTTGTTGCTCTTGGGGAGGGAGAACTAGTTTAGGGTGCGTGTGCTTCATTTGAAAAGAATCCGCGCTGCCGTTCTTAACTAGCGGCAGTTGGGCGCATGTGCCAAGGAGTGTTGAAGTGTGTCGTCACATGAACGAGACTTGGCTGTGTTGACTGTACGAACGAAGAATTCATCTGCTAGAATGAAAGTTTAGACACGTTACTACATAATAACTATAAAGCCTGAGTGGTTTTCATACCTCTCACATGTTTTTTAAGTGTCTTAATTAACGATACTGAAATTTAAGTTGGGAGGGTTTAGCTTTACTTTAAAAAAAAAGATGTCCTTGGGTCTGAGAAGGTTATTTTGAATTATTTTTATAGAAGTATTTATTTTTTGTTATTTTGTGAGACTTAGCGTAATACCCGTACTCTTTTTAAACTTGACTCGTTACAATGAGACAGAAAGTAATGGTAAAACCGAGTTTCCATGGCACTTCCGGTTCTGTGACGTCACTTCCAGTCTGAATAGTATGATTGTCATTTCCGTCCATACTGCACAGGTATCTCGACCACTTTCCTGTCACGTGACTATGGACATATTTGACTATGACACATAAAAAAACCAGTTTCGCTTTCGAATTTCCCAAAAAATATTTAAGAAAGGATGATTTCCATTTCGAAAACTTTAGTAACAAATGCCACTTTCATTTTCAATTGTTGGTTGAAAACCTAGCCCTACAGATGTCTAATAGGCGCTCTCATCTCATTACTACAGTTTCAGTTTCAGATACTAATTTTAAAATTCAAACTTGACTACCAAGAAATAAAATAAACGCAATTACGGGTCTTGATTTCTCGTGTCAACATATCGCTACACATGAAGAGGGTAGTTGCAAAATCTGGTACGTTATTTACAACAAACTTTAAAGGAAACGGGGCCCCCCCCCCCCCCAAAAAAAAAAAAAAACAATTTTTACGAAGAGAACGCAACAAAATTTCAAAACTCAATTTTCAGTCAATAATAAAGACCCATACATACCAGATTTTGCAACTTCCAAAAGTCTAAAAATGTGCATTCTAAGGGAAACTTTAAATCCCGTATGGTGGCGCCCTCTTTGAACAATAGTTCATAGTTTTGCAACTACCCTCCTCATATTTGTAATGGGCTACTTAACGCTCTTACTTCAAAATGATTACATTTTCCGACTTTAAAACATTGCTATATACCTACAGTGTGCCTCAAAATTCCTTGTGTCCCACCAAAACGCCTACAGTATTGAGAGTACACACTTGACCTATAGGACAAACTTTTATCCGGAGGGTGGGGGACTCTTCACGAGCTTGCAATGGGATGTTTTGCCCCCGCACACCCCCTTCCAGCTGTTAATTATATTTCCGTTCCTTTGAGAAATCGACCTATGATCCCAATTAGGGAAATGTACGCCTGGCTAAACCACAGCGGCTGGTGAAGACAACATGAAACTGTTAAATGTTGTGCATTTTGCACAACTCTTAGCCTTAGTTATACTTTCCTGCTCCAAATGAGGACTTTCCTGCAGAGAGGCTAGAACATGCTGGAAGTCCCTCATTTGGGGTTAATGAGATCCCTGTAGAATGGGGCCTGCAGCAATAACCCATTGGTTCTTTGCTCATGGATGGGGGTCTTGGTAAAGTTAAGGTCATTTGCTGTAACCCTCTACCCTCACCTGGTTCAGTAGCTGCGTGAACATTGCCACCAGTTCCAATGACATGTTAACGTTTGGTGTGGATTTCTAGATAACAATTTGATCATTGGTCCTGTATTCTATGAGGAAACTCGTAACGCTGAACATTACCTGGAGACCATTCTTGAGGAAACAGTGTTCAACGTTGAGGATCAGCCCTTGCATACATGACAGTGAACATGGTTTTAGCAGGATGGTTCTCTACCCCCGTTTTGGAATAGATGTATGCCATTGGCTAGTTGGTACACTCCCGGCACATTGGATGGACGGTGGTGGTCCAGAAGTGAGGGCGGCATGCTCGTCTGATCTGATCCCAATGGATTTCTTCCTTTGGGGAGACACAAGATCCAAGGTGTACGACACTCCACATTGGATATACGGTGATTTGCAGCAACGCATCGGTGATGGTAGTGTCAGTGAAGGAATGCAAGCCAGTGTGCATGCAAGTCCTAGGAGACGAATTGAAGACTACATTGTGGTAGAAGGCAATCATTTCGAACATGTTTGCTAAACAGGTACACCTGAACGAACAGTTTCTCAACACAGTGGTTATTGTTTGCACCCATACATGTCGATAGGAGGTCAGGTTTCAATAATTTATATGCTTTCACCTACATTCTAATTTAGCATGCTTTTTATTGCAACCTTTTCATTGACATTTAACACCCCACAAATACTAAACATTCACCTTTCTTCTATTTCTACCGTTTACGTCACTGAAAAGGAATGAATTTAACGGTATTGGAGGGGGGGGGGGGGTGCTTCAGCAAATCAGTTTGACTTTACCGTGGTATTCTTCCATGAGCACAGAACCAATGGGTTACTACAGTCTGCAGGTCTCATTTTACACGGATGCCGTTTAACCCCGAAAATAATGGAAAACAAGCGGAATACAAACATCCCAAGTCCACTGTTCACACCATATTCGTTAGCAAAAACCTGATACGGGACCAATTGAAAAAAATTAGGGTATATGAACCAAACATTACATGCTTGAAAATTAAGTTCTAACTTGAAGCATACAGTGTTCCAGCGAATTATGAAAGGGAAATGAAGGTAATTATAGTGTCCGCGGCATATCTTGAGTTCTCCGCAGAACGAAAAACAATGGCGGCCATCGATTAAAGCCACCCCATCCAGGAAGACGTAGCCGCTCACAAAATACTTGCAGGACACAAGATACACCGAACGCATAATAAAAACTTTCCCGCCCACCAACGTTGGAAGGTACTGTTTGATTAATCTTGCAATGAATATTAAATAACAATTATGTGCCATCACTTACCCATTGGCTACACCCACTTGTGTTAGGCAGGGATGGTCCCTTGGTGCGAAATTTCCCCTTTAATGTTTAAAGTATATTATACGGTACCTTTTTTTTAACACTTTGTGTCCCATTGTCATGATATGTCTGTTGTTACAGGTTAACAACACGCATAAATGTGTTTCTGGCGCTGAATATTAAAATCTCTGTTGTGCATACCATTGAGAGTTTGGTCCAGTCAGGGGACTCATTGAATATTAACTCAAATGAGGGCTTTTCAGCATATTTTAGACTCTCTGCAGGAAAGTCCACCTGTGGGGCAGGAAAGTATAAATTGGACGTGGTGCAAAACACACACTGTTTAGCCAATATGTGTTGTTTTCCATGCCAGAACTCAAGAAAAACCGTACTGACATAATACAAATAAATAACAAAACTCGAGAAATTTTTGAAAGCAACTTAACAATGCCTACGCAAACGCATCGTTTCATTTACGTTAAGTTTGTAATAACGGGACAAAGAAAGCAATAATATACTGTAACGAAGTAAAGAGCCATTAGTTAATGTGTCAGTTATATCGGGTTCAATGTCTGTCATTTGAAAGTGCCCGTATGCTAGAGTCATAACCACCACACTATCCAAGCAGCATTTTGAATTTTGCTCTTTAAAGAGAATTTATTTTGAATAATCACCATCATGCATATAATAAGAGCAACAGCAACACCACCACAGCCAGCACCGCCACACCCAGACGGTAGCAATGAAAGATGGCGAGCAGCTGGCAATGTGAAGGGTATCGTCGATGCCCTGTAATAATCAGTAAGAAACGAGAGTTCATTCTTGCCACGGTAGCAAAGAAAAAGGACGGAGTGGCTGGCAATGCGAAGAGTATCGTCGATGCCCTGTAACAATCAGTAAGAAACGAAATATTACGTTTTCTATAACACCAAACTCATCCGCCGTCCTTTGCAATTATAGATGTCAGCTCAACTGGGAACAAATAATAATAACTAGCTGTACCCCCGGCGTTAACATACGCCGGTCTAGCCGGTTCCCGAATACCTAATTTCCGGTCGGAATGGCGCCGACACCCTCCCTCCTCTCTGCTCCCCCCCCCCCCCCACACACACATCCTCCTGCCTCTCTCTCCCACATTCTCCAACTGCATGGTCAGATTGAGCCACCTTCATGGTCACCCTTTTTCCCTTTCTCGCTTGAACTTCAGTAACACACACGCGCACACACATACGATGAATCTTTGCTTAGTGCCACCCTAGCCTTTTATATATAGATTTATTCACGGAAAAAGAATCCCGAAGTTCAGGAAGAACTTCTATGGTGTGCAGTCATACATGACAATACAACACATACAAAAAAAAAAAAAAAAAACAGAAAAAGACATCAGCAACATAACTAGTACACACTTACATTCACAAAGCAAGAAGATGGTAAACACTTTTACCCATGAACGTCACCGTTAACAATCACATCAATTCAAAAAAAAAAAAAGTCACCCGAGACTCACAAATGGACACATCACGTCAATTACAAATTATTGTTTTAAAACTGTGGGTGGAACCTGGAAATTATTCTTGAACATCTTTTCACTGTTGATCTGTTCAAAGCAAAGGTATAGCCAACAGAGAGGAATTAGAAAATGGTGAGCTGTGCAACGCCCAAGCATTGCGCTTTCAAGTTCAGGGCCTCAAGATTGAAAATGGGGAATTATAAGCAACGAAAATAATGTGGTGTGAAAAGCCAATGCTGATCTCCAGTCTACATGGAACGTAGATTGAAGAGTCAGGGAAGAGAAAATGAGAATCTCACGACATGACTTAGAAGGAATTAGAACAAATCCCTGACTACAACACAACGATCCATGCAATCAGTCATACGAGGAAACCACAGAAACTAGGCAATGCCAAACATAGTTAGCAGTCCCCAAGTTGAAAGCAAAAAACGCACTCAATGAAAGTAAAAGTGGGAAAGCTGCTTACTTTGTCAATATATTCCTTTAAAGCACGGATCCGTCATTTTTTTACGAGCTTGCAACCAGTGTTACAGATAACATGATTAAAACTCCTTATACTACTCTTTTCGAACGAATAATAAATACAATCATTTAGTCACCACAAGTAAAGATCAGGCGTTTAAACATTAATTTTGTAAACAAACAATTCAAATTGTGGTTATGTGGACTTAAAATTTTCAGAGATATGTTCCTGGTCACATTGAAAAACCACAAGTTCATACCAATGTACACTGTTTTAATAATTTTCGGCAGACAATTGCTGCCTTGGTATGAACTTGTGGTTTTTCAATGTGACCAGGAACATATCTCTGAAAAAAAAAAAATTAATTTTGTAATATGCTTCGTTTTTCTCCTTTACCCACATTCTTGCAATCATCCCCAAATAAAATAGTTACAATTTGGACGTAAGACTGACAAACGGTTTTACAAGAAATTCTGGAATTTGATCCTGGAATTTTGTGGAACTCTTCTTTTTAACTACACTGTACAGGGATGAACAGTTGGGTAATTGCTAGTATCGTGAAGGTTGATAGATATATACCAGACAGCATTTCGACATAAAAGTCAGTGATAAACACCTGGCAAACCAAGGAGTAACAATAATAACTAGCTGGTTCCCGCATACCTGAGCGTAACACTGTAGTGGGCCCCGGTTTCCCCTATTGTGTGGTCTGAAAATCCCCATCTCTGCTCCCTCTTTGAACGCATGCTGATTTGTGTTTTGGACTAAATGTTTATTTTCAATAGAGGACGTTTCTCTGTTCTGATACCAAGCTCAATAAACTCAACAACGGTCGTGCATGCAGTGATTGTTACTCAACCAACTTTGAAACTATTCAAGTCGGCTCTAAGAGCTAGCATTATTAAAGCATTATGTCGATTTTTACAGGCCACATTCGTTTGTTTGACACTGTCGCTCGCTCGCCCTCTTACATCATATACCCTCTTTCATTGTAGTGCATAATAATGATGAATTTGCTTGCCCAACCTAAGCGTAGAATAGAATATGTAGATAGTTTATTGCAAATAATGGCAAATGGTCTGAGAGGGATAATAGCGGTACCGCTTACTCATCCAGTCAAGTAAAAATATAAAATCGCCAGCTGTGAGGCCAGAATCGATACATAAACCGAAAAAAAAATCGGTATCAGATCCAAAAAATCGGTATCAGATCCAAACAGCTCCACCTTTTGACGGTACCTACGTTTAATATGACCGTAATGAAACTCGTACACGCGTAGCTTAGATTGTTCCAGAAAACTAAAGCCGATATATACATGCGTGTGTACGTCCACCTGTTTACATGCCAGTTTGAAATGAGTCATATCAGGTGCCAAGATGTCGAAAAATTTGGCTGTAGGTTTAGGACTAACTTTATTGAGAATATTATTGAGAACATCAACTTTGTTGTTATAGTGATGTTGTTTACTCGTTTTGTCAGCTTCTGCATAGATTTATCGAAAATAATCATATTTAGCACCTTGTACATATTTTTTCTATTTTTTTTAAATTTAATTAATTTCTTTCAGAACTTAATGTTTGTATGGCTGAACCGGCTCAATTTTGAACATTACCAGACTTTTAGAGAAGAAGAAATATCTGGTAAAGGGAGGTGCCAACCCTGGGATTCGATCCGGGAAACCTCCGATCATCGTAGGGGCCGAAAGATAGTACAGAATTGGCCAGAATAGTTCCCATAACCGCTGAAGGAGCATGGTAGCCTCTCACGCTACCCTGGCCGGCAGTCCTGGCGGGGACTTTGCCAAGGTCCCCTTTCCAGGGGTTCGACCAGATACACAAACTTCTAGCAACCAGGCTGGGCTCTCTCACAACTCAGCCACACGATGATTACATTCAAAATCACTGGTAGCCGTGACACACACTTTGATACGTTGCAGTCTATGTTTAGCTTTGGCCAATCTTTTTAGTAAACTGTGTAGCTTAGTGGATTTTCGTTGCTACTAATCCTTGTTGTATGTAATAAACAAGGTGGCGGTGATAAGACATGCCGTTCTCGTTTCATGAGAGGAGAATGATGAACCAATCCGTAGGAATCGACACGATTATTACGCAGGGCAGCCAACTCCTTGGTAAACGGTGAGAACATCTTATCCGTGATCATGGGAAAGGGAATGGCTGTCATGAAGACATGGATAATATTTCAAGTCCACCATTACAGCACACCGAACATTAGGCCCCAAGGGTAATGAAATTAAAGTAGCTAGCAATTTCGAATTGTTTAATGTTCTACCATATGGTCCATATGGTCCAGGCACACAGAGAGAAACGCAAGAGAAACGCAAAAGAAACGCAAGAAAAACGCTAGAGATTGATCACGTCTAAATAAATAGCATAGCTTTTTTTCTGTATTGGGGTTAAAATCAGCTAACAATGGATTATTCGCACAATGTTTATTATATGTGATACACACCCACGAATGCCAGATTCTTAACATAAACTACTGTAGGGAGTACATGTGACAGCTCCCCCAAGTGCCAACCCAACAGTTAAAGGACTTGCATTTAGACGTGTGGTGATGCTTATCAAGGGGTTGCGGGAATTCCAAATTACCCTAAATTGGTGGAATATGGCTAGTATAGTCGTGGTTCAGTTTTGGTTATGCTTTAATAGTAAAACATGAGCGATAGTATGCTCCGGCTCGCCTGACATTCTAGGGCATCACTAACCCTGGCTTAGGGCCTAAAATGGAATACCAAACGGCTTGAGGCTTACTTGGAACAAGCTGTATTAGTAAATTTCTGGTTAATTCAAGTTTTCACAGAAAGGGAAAATAGCTACGGGGTTGGTCCGGTTTGATGTTAAGTTTGGGGAAACGGGACAAAAAGGAAAAATTTCTTGTTAAAATGGCCAAAATTACCTTTCGATGCGGGGAGTTGGAGAGTTGGTGGCGGAATGAATTTAAAGTTAATACCTAATTGTTGGGAGCATCCGGCAGAAGACCAAGCGAGCTCGAGCCGTTACAATTGACGTCAAACATTAAGTACAGACAATTTACAGCCAACCATTGTTACAACAATTAATATAATAGCATCACGTCAACCAACAATGAATATTAATTATTTTGAACTGACAATGGGTCATTACAATTTGACGTCATGTGGATCTTGAACTTGGCAGATTTCACCAATGACATCATCGGCGTATCCTTGCTGGGGTGGTACAATTTCAACGTTGTAATCCGAAATTAAACTCGCAACACTACGTACAGGGATTTGTCAAAAATTGTAATTTTTAACCCGTCATTCATAATGCTGCAGCCCAGGATAAATCGGATGAGCTATAACAATGAGCTGGATCAAGTTTATGCTGCAAAAAAAAAAACAAAGATTTTGAAAATTTTCGAATACATCTGCCAGCAAACACACATCCACCATTATGTAGAAACGGTGGTAATCATGCAATGAGGTAGAATCTGCTTCGCTCCAGACTGTCAATGCATATAAGATGCATGTTTGTTGGACGATGTTTTAGAAAATTTCCATTAACTTTGTTTTTTTTTGCAGTATAAATAGATCCAGCCGTCACTTCAAAATAAAAAAAAAACCGCCTTACTTGGTGACATGGTTTTGACAAACCTGTCAAACCTATTAACACATTCGTACTGATACACGCACCTTGCAAGTCAGTAAATGGGACGAAGTAGGGAATACCTCATTCAGTATGGGGAAACAATCCATTATAACAACCAGTGTGCTTAAGGAAGGCGTCAAAACTGATACGAATCACGAATTAGAACATATTATCAATTCTTAAAGGGCAAATACATCCATTTTGACATGCATGCTTTACGTTTGGATCATTTACACAACTACATTGCGGTGAGAATTATACGTTACGCACGTCCGATACAACAATTTAATTATTGCATCACCGAAACACGACATGGAGACCGCCATTGTTTTGCTGGAACGCGCAGAAATTATTGCCGACAGTTAAATATTCGGCAGTTAACATTTTGGAGTTTTTCCAAAATCTGTCTTCAAATTGTTCAACGTCAAAAACAACACGTCGACGTAAATTTTACGAAAGTTCGTGGAGTGATTCATCCTGATCAACAGGAGATTTTGGGGGAAAAAAATCCAAAATATCAGCTGTTCAAAATTCTACCTAATTATATTAGGTTAAGGGACTGTTTGGTAAAGTGTAACAGTGTTTTTGATTATCATTTAGTGTTTACCGAATAAAATAAGCCTATCGCTCTTCAAAAAAAATAGCACAAGTGAGTTTAATAGCCTTAAACCCGAGTGTTTAAAAAATTGATAATTTCTAATACCACGCGGGATATTTAGTTCGAGAATTCCTCATCATATGCATCATTTGTGGTCATAGTGACTGAGGAGTAGCAGAGCCTATCCTATACTGGATTATAAGATGATCTGGTTGCAAATGGAATGGTGAGTTGGTGACCCTGGCAAAGTCCCTGTCGAGCATGGTTGTGTGACACCATGGAGCTTTAGGGATGGAGGTGACATAATGGAGCTTTAGGGAAGGAGGTGACACAATGGAGCTTTAGGGATGGAGGTGACACTATGGAGCTTTAGGGATGGAGATGACACCATGG